>BQNB010038965.1:0-41367 GCA_026074375.1 Tanacetum coccineum | reverse complement strand
CAAACAATGACTATTGCTCTTTAACTAGAAAACAGGTCATTATTTAAGGGGGAAAATGCCAAATAATCTTCTTCAAAAAAATCATCATGTGATAAAAGGAAAAAGGTTTTAAACAATAACGGATTAATATTTAAAGGGGAGTTAATTAAATTTAACTTATTTGAGCTTTAGATGTTATGTGTTTATGCCTTTAGGGACTTAATAGAAAAATGTAAGGCGTAGTTTAGTTCGATAAAACCCTTAGGCACTATTTGTGCCCAAGACTAAACTAGATTAGGCCTTAGGAAAAGCTTATAAGAAAAATGCAAATGGATATATGACTCGCAGAAAACTTACACCTTTTTATGTATCAATAAATATAAATACATATATAAAAATACACAACAAGGATCAGGATCCGCGAGACCAAGAAAACCGGAAGCAGTATAGAGTGTTCCCGGGTCGTTATGTCCCAACGAGGCTAGAGATGGAATATCGAGTCACGAATGATGATTGGAGTTTGAATATGACAAGGATGAGGTTATGATTTGGAACTAACACTGATAAGCAAATGTATATAAAAATAAACAAAGAACATAAGCTAGAACAAGAATAAAAGCTAGAATTGGGAAAAATACTTAAAACTTCTACACTAAGGCACGAATAAGCTCAAATAAACTTAAGACAAATCTTAATAAGCTAAACTAACTCTAAATAAGCAAATACAAAAAGCAATTAAGCTAAATCTAACAAGATAAACACAACAGTACTAACAACAGTACTAACAGTTTTAACTACCAGTACTAACTTGGAGTTAGTACTGCTAGGCTAAAGTTAGTACTGTTAGCTTAAGGTTAGTTATGCTAGGCTTAACAAAACACAATTAAACAAGAAATAAGCAAATAAGCTAAAACAGCAGGTTAACTACCCAAAATAAGCACTTAAGCATAAGAATAAGCAACCAGAATGGACTATAATGATAAATAAGCTAGAAAACTAAAACTGATTAACTCTTAAAATTATTTTGAAAAGACAATTAAGTTCTATTGAAAACAGTACACTAAAATAAGCTTAATCTACTCTAAAAATCTAAAGAAATCTTAAACAAGCTGAAATAATAAGCTGATAAGCTAAAATGACCTAACAGTACTAACAGTTTTAACTGACAGTACTAACTTGGAGTTAGTACTGCTAGTGTTAGTTAGTACTGCTACCTTTGAAATCCAAGAAAATGAACTAGCAGTACTAACTTGGAGTTAGTACTGGTAGTGTTAAGTTAATGCTGTTCCAAAAGTTAACTAGCAGAACTAACTTAAGGTTAGTACTGTTAGTTGAAAATACCCCTTCAAAATCATTTTTCTCTCAAGTTAATTAAAAACAGATTATCTATCAACAAAATAAGACACTTATAAGCAATTTTAATTAAGAATAAGCACTTAAATAGGCTGATTTGGCCTAGCAGTGTTAACTTATAACAAGCAGTTCTACTGAAAGTAAGAATAATAAGAAAAAGAGAGATAGACTTACAAAACCCTTGCTCTAAACAGGGTCAAACAATGAATCTACAAGCTCTAGCTTGTATAAAACAAGCTAGTGAGAGTCCATAAGCCCATCCAGAACTGGCTTATCATCCATAACATAAGCTGATAAGTAAAAGCAAGAAAAAGAGAGCTTACTACACCCTTTTTGCTCAAAACAGGGTCAAACAATGAATCTACCAAAGCTTAGTGAGAGTCCTATAAGCCCATCCCAAACTGCTTATTCATCCAAAACATAAGCTTAGGTATGATTTGAAGTGATAGGTGTGATATTCTCTTAACTACTTAACCTTTTAAGTTTACTTAGTTAAAACAGTTTGTAAACAAGCTGTATTGAGAGCTTTTGAACATAAAACAACTCAATTCAGAAACATAACACTTGGGATTATAAAGTGACTTGAAAAACTCAAACTTGCATTAAAACTTGAAAGTGTTACAAGCTGAAAAAAACTGTAAGGACTGAAAATAAGCTAAGTTAAAGTAAAAATTAAAGACTAGTTTCTAACATAGATATCTCCCTTTTCAAAGGCTTACAAGAAGCTCTATATATAGCCGAAGTATTGGACTTGCATCTTGTGCTTCTTTGGAGAGATAAAACCAAGTGTGCTAGTTGTGTGAGGAGAGTCTAGAGCAAATCCCAGCCTTTGATTTCTTTTGAGCTTCTTTGGAAGACAATCTCAGCCATCGAAATGCTTTGGGAATGGAGAGGGATTGCCAACATGGACTTTATAAAGCTGGGGGGGGTAGTAGTAGGGTGTTGAGTGATTTTTGCAGAGAAGTATGGGAGCAAAAACAGGGTGCTGGCTGGTTTTGGTATTGGCGGGAAAGCTGGGGAAAGGGTTTATACAAGTTGGGTTGTGACAGAGAGAGGTTGAAGATGATTAAGGGAATGCTTGGTTTGTGTACAAGAAAGGCCCCTCCACATCACACTTCTTTTCATTCTCTATTTCCCCTTTTCTTTCTTTTATAAATGAAGTTTCCCAAATTGGCGTAATCAGTCCCTGTGGTTTATATAATAATATAACTTAGGGGTTTGGCATTTTTGACCCCTCAAGTTATATTTTTCTTTGCTTTTTCTTCTCGGAGTAGACTTGACTTTGATTGGGCTTCGCTTTCACACCCTTTTCCATCCCGTGTCCTGTTTTGTCTCTTTTTGATTGGTTTTTCGTCTTTTTGTGAGATATCCGTTCCTGCACAACACAATTAGCAAAACAAGCATATATTTGGCATTTTGAGTCCGTTTTTGGTTATTTTAGCTCATTTTTAAAGGTAAAAGGTATGTGTAATTAAGCACATACCAAAATCCCCCAAACTAAGATGTTGCGTGTCCCACGCAATGCTATGAAGTAAGCATTTGAGAAACCAAAAATCTCAAATCCCCTCGAGTTATAACTTGGAAAAGTAGCCAAGCGTTTATCAAAGGGAATAAAAGAATCAATAGCCTCGACAAGTCCCGGTTCTCACCAATTTTTATATTTACATAACTACTCTAAATTTTTTTTTTTTTTTTTTTTTTTTGGATTTTTCATTTTTTCATACATGTTTGACTTCCTTTATTTATCAACAATGGGATCATAGAATGAGAAACGTTCGTAGAATAATCCACGGACGTCCTGACGGATAATTTCATCGTCCCCGATTTTTTTACAAGTCCCAAGCTAAGCAATTAAACAAGATCATTGTCGATATAAGTTTAGATGAAGGCCCTCATACTTATGACTGGGAACCTTTACTCCCAACATGGATATATGATTTGAATGTGTGTGCTCGTTTCAACCATAGATCAACTTATTTTCATAGTCATAATTCAAGATGAATCACGACTCAAAGCAACAACTTATTAGGTACTTGTAACTTGATTTTAAACCATAGAACTTTTTGCAACATATTTATCATTTTCATAAGTTCTTAAAGCTAGGAATGTGTTGCTTAGTTTGAACACCTACCTAGGCCTCGCTCCCTTGTAGGATATCACAACCAACGACCGGTGTTCTTAGTTTGAAAACCCACCCCGTTGCTAGCGTAGTGGGAAATCACATCAACACCTTCTTCCTAATATGGCTAAGGATCGGTGTCTTAGTTTGAACCCTCACCTAGACCTTTCTTCCAAGTGAGATATCACAAACACACCAAACCCTAGAAGTGAAGACGTCTTAGTTTGAACCCGCCACCCTCGTGGTTAGCGGATGGGATAACACGAACACATCTTTCACACTCCATATGATCAAATGTATGCTTCATTGGCATATAATTACAATATTCGTCGCATTTTTTCATTCATACTTCACATTCATGCTTCCTTTGCATTTTATCTTTCCAAACCTTTCTTTAAAGAATTCAATGTTACAAATTTGAAGCATTTTCTGAAACATCGATAGACTTAGTTGAACAAGCACGTCTGATTATGTAATTAGAAGCTTATGGGAGAAAAAGAACACAATTTATTCATATAAGTTTTGAGACGAATCTTGCTTAACACATAAACTTATATTTAACTCTATCATTTCTTGTTCTTCACCTTTTTAAAATTCAAAGCAATAGAATTCGTGAAAGCTCGTCCTAAAGGAACGAGCTAGGGTCAATACGCCCCGATTTCGAACAAAATAGTTCTCATTCTACCAGAAAGAATAAGTCAAAACTGTGACCAAACACTTATTTTATTTTTGAAAAATTTTATAAATTTTTTTCCATTTTTTGTTATTTTTGCAAAAATTTTTGGTAAAAATACGGGATACGTGGTAACAATACTGGCAGGCAAAAATCAAATCGAAGATAAAACCCCCACCCAAACTAGTAATAAACATCGTCTGATCGATGTTTTGAAGGGTACTACGTTATCCTAAGGCCGTTTATGAAGTATGCCCAAATGATAAAACGTTAGTCCGATTAGGATATCGGGATTCCCAAAATGAAGCTGAGGATTTGAAGCTCGAGTATCGAATAGACAAAACCGAGAAACGAGAGCCAACACATCCCGGTAATCCTGGACAAAACAAACACAACATGAAACACGGGTGATAGAAAAGAACAAGCTATCTCACATCAACCAAACAACACTTAATCAAACAATTACAACAACGGATAAGCATTGGTGCCTCCCAACGAAGCGCTTGGTTAAGGTCGCTATGCTTTGACCCGTCACCCTGAATTTATTAGGACATTAGGGAATGTTGGAGATCCTGGAACACCAATTGTGGTACGATCCCCTCCAAATTAGTCTTAACACGATGACCCATTCACTTTGAAATTTGCCACTTGTGCTTTAAAAAAAAGAGATAGCACAACATGCCCGTAAGGAAAGACATTGTGTGATGGAGAAATTGTCCCACTCCAACGGAATTTCAGTTTGCCTGAGAAAATCTTCAATTTGAATAAAGAGGAGGACTCGATCACCGACTTGAAAACGCGATTTTTGATCTTGGGAGTCCATGGATTCTCTTTTTTTTCCTTATAGATCAATATTCTCAAGGGCATGATCACGAGTTCGTTGAGTTCCATTGAAGTTGAACTTTCCTGTGATCAAACGCAGTAGAAAGATCAAAGTTTGCTTGTTTCAAGGCCCAATAGGCTTTGTGCTCAGCTCGATCGAGATGGCATCTATCATACACAAGCTTGTAAAGAGTACACCCGATGGGCGATTAGATAAGCTGTTCGGAAGGCCCATAGTGCATCATCAATTTGTCCCGACCAAGAAGCACGGTTTTCACCTATGGTCCTTTCAAGGATACGTTTCAAACCACGATTTGACACCTCAACTTGCCCACTTGTTGTGGGTGATATGCGGTGGAGAGACGGTGAGTGACTCCATATTTCTGCATGACCTTTGCAAATTGGGTCATTGCAGAAAATGAGTTCCGCGACTCACTTTATGATAAGTGGCTCGAGGGCACCTAAAACTGCGAAGAGAGATAGTTTAGGATTGCAAACGACTCTTGGCATCATGGTGTGGACGCTTCGCTTCAACCCATTTTGACAAGAGTCAACGGCCACGAGAATATATTTGTTTCCCTCGGATAGACGGGAAACGGGCCCCATAAAGTACAAGCCTCCTAAACGTCAAAGATGTTCACACACTTGGATGGAGTTTTTGAGCAATCTCATCTCTTGCGAAGTTTTTCCTTGTCGTTGGCACGAGTCACAGTTTTTTTGACAAACTCCGTGGGCATCCATGTAATTGTGTGCCAAAAGAACCGGAAGCAAAGATCTTTTGGCGGTTAGTTTGCAACCAGATGTCCCCCGGTGGGTCCATTGTGGCAAGCCTCGAGAATGTCGAGAGCTTCCTTGCCGTGCACACATCGCCTGATCACTTGATCCGCACAAATTTTAAACAAGAAGGGGTCATCCCAAAAATAATGTTTCACGTCCTTAAAGAACTTATTTTTCTGTTGGGTTGACATGCCCTTCACAACGAAGTTACCCGCGTGGTAACTTGAAAAGTCAGCAAACCACGGGATACTAGAATCACCACGAAAAGTCACCATACTCAACGCTCGAGAGGAATGTTTCATTAATTTCTTTAGAGTCGAGAACGTTTTCCCATACGTGTGATTTCTAAATCGGGACAGGATGATCGGCCTGGCGAGGTTCTCGCCTCCTTTGTGTCAAGAACATAAAGACAAATTCTTGGAGGAGGAGAACCCATCAGAGCAATAATCGCTTTTAGCAACCTTTTTGTAGAAGCGATAACTTGAGATCCAGAATGGTCCCGTATGTACTATGCTTTTGTTCATGATAAGATAAGACCGGAATTTTTCGAATGCATACACCACGGCTAACATTTCCTTTTCTGTCGTGGTGTAATTAGATTCAGCCTCGATCATTGTCTTGCTAGCATAATGGATAGGCTGAAAGTGTTTCTCATGACGTTGCCCCAAAACTGCACCTATGGCGAAATCGCTTGCATCGCACATAAGTTCGAATGGTAGATCCCAGTTTGGGGCAATCAAGATTGTAGCTTCCGTAAGTTATTCTTTAACGTTTCGAAAGCTTGGATTCATTCATTAGAAAGATGATGGAGTATATCTTCTCGAGAAGAATGAGTTCCATTGGTCGGGATATTTTGGAAAAAATCCTTTACGAAACTCTGTAAAGAGACCTGCATGACCTAAGAAAACTCTAATCCCTTTGACATTGTGGGATGAGGTAATTTATCAATTGAACATCTATTTTGGCTTTTTGTCAACCTCGAAAAATCCCATTTTAGAAATTTATGGCTAGGACAATTCCTCTTTTTGACCATAAAATGGCTCTTCTCCCAGTTAAGACACAAATTGGTGTCTTCACATCTTATGCAACATTTCTAAAGACGGAGAGCAATTTTGATAAAGTGGAATTCCCAAAGACCGAGTAAGTCACCCATGAAGACTTCCATTGTCTTTTCAACCATGTCGTAAAAGATGGCCACATACCCTTTGGAACGTGCCCGAGGTGTCATTGCATAACCGAAATGGCATGCGACTGTAGGCCAAACGTTCCGTAGTGACAAGTAAATGTGGTCTTTTTCTTTATCACGAGGGTCAAATGGAAATTGGAAATAACCCTGGTAGAATTTCCATCAATGAAACAATAGTACTCGTTTCCCGCAAATCTCCGAGCATTTGATCCATAAACGGAGTGGTAATGGGTCTTTACGGGTGGCTTCATTTAGTTTGCGATAGTCAATAGCATACCGCCACCCGGTACCAATCGAGTTGGGATCAACTACATTTTCTTCATTTTGAACAACGGTAAATCCACCCTTTTTGGGCACACAGTGTATCGGGCTGACCCATGGACTATCGGAGATTGGGTAAATCAATCCTGCGTCTCACTAAAGATGTTTTTTTCAACTTCATTCTTGATGACCATCGTGGATTTTTGGATTAACACCTTCTCTGATGCTGAAACTGCATGTTTAAGTCTTCTTTCATGAGAATTTTTTGTGGTACAAAATTCCGTTAATACCCTGAATGTCCGGATAATTTCCAAGCGATGGCTCCGCTTGTGGGACTTAAGAACCTTGATCAGATCGCTTCTCCCCAAAACTTAATTCTTTAGCAATGATGACTGTACATGTTTTCATCTTCCAAGAATGCGTATCAAGATGGGGAGGTAAGTCTATGAGTTCAACCTCCTGGCGGTTTTCTTCAATCGAAATAACAGTGTTGGCCCTTTTTTTTTCCACAAAGTTTGATGTCTTCTTGGGTTTCTGGTGACAATCGCCTTGATTTGGAATAGGAGTCGGTGTTTTCATAGATCAAGAACGCTTCTAGGATGAGAATGTCCCGTCGGATCAAATAATCGGATCAACCTTCCGGTGAAGTTGTATCATCATCTAGAGCAAGAAAACACTTGCTTCCTCGAATAGTATAAATTCACTTTCCCAAAATGAGTTAGTCGGAGAATGAATTAGCAACAATAGGATCAAAGCACGGAGAAGGATTCGTATGCTACCGAAACAAAAAACCTAAGACCTCTTGCAGTTATTCTTCATGCTAGACGCATATCAAAGACTTTCAATCCGTTTGCCGACATATATGATTGAAATTTGTCGTGTACGTCATGAAGTTTGCTCTAGTTGAAATTTATGGCTCATTTCCAACACGTAAGGTTAATTTATGCACCCTCTGTACACATCAGATTTAATGCCGACAGTGTCAGAAAACACCTCCTGAAATTAGTGGAACTCGGGGTCTGGCTCAAATTCACAACCACACAATCGCCTGGAAATTGAACTTTCCCACCAACCACACGAGACGTCTTTCGCGATAACCGATTGATGTAGTATTGAAACCGGTCCGCTACTCTAGCGTCATGCATGTTGGTGTAAGCTCGGAAAAAGAGAGATCTTCCACACGGAATACGGCAGTAAAGATTGATGGCTTAGCACCGAGATCGCCAAGGCATTGCATGTGTAATGCCAGAAACTCACATGGGATAAGGAATCTGCCGGGGTCTCCTAGTTTTCTAGGCACTGTTAAGAAGACCGCCGAGCAAGTTTTCGTTCAAATTTTGGGCCATTTCACTTAAAATTCTCTTGTTTCCGATTAGGTTTTAAAGTTTGAGGCTAATTTAGGCATAAGAGTACAAAGCATCCAAAAAGCTAAATTTCAAATCATATCTTGAAGATTATCATAGAATTCTCAATTTTGTCGTTAGCTTTTTCCTCTGCGTCTTCATCATTTCTACATGATGAGAAATGGAATTGATGCTTTATGTAAATGGAGTTTCACAGGAGAAACATTGGTGCTCAAGGATTTGGATTACGAGACTGAATTTGAACAACAGAGTGTTGGAACGTCTTGGTGCTTTCCCGTATTAGCAGGAGTGCATCGGTGTCCTTTGTCAACCTCGGTGTCATGACTAACTGCTTTCCGTTCCCTTATATGGTAACGACCACTTCGAGTAGTGATACCTTTTAATCTTCCATAGGGGTTGGTAACAGTGTGTACCTAGGAAGAGTTCCAGACCGAAAGTAGAAGCTAAATTAGTAGTAACAAATTTTGAAAGCATGTAGACAAATTTTGCCATTTGGATTTGCAGGTTTTTACCTGGTTTTGCAGTGTTCTCAACACTCGCATCAGTGGCTGTGACATATCTACAAAATTCTGTTTTTGACACACCGGGTGTCTGAGGACATGGTCCTTGAGGCTACCGGTTTGATTGACCGGAGGTCGATAAATCTGACCTTGGTTAAATTTGTTTCTCTGTTTATTGAATTTTTTTCCTCGATTGAAATTGTTTTTGACATTGCATGAGGATTCTGAGATGGGTGGAAACCAGGAGTCAAATTTGATATGAGACCATCGGAGGTCCGAATAACCCAGAGTTCTCTGGTTGAATTGGCCGAAGCGGCTTGGGACACATACTCTTGGATATGTCATGGTAAATAGTTGCTATTAGTTGGCATGACAGTTTTGATAGAAAATGAACCTCCCCCACAACGTCACAACTTTGTTCAACAGCATTTACGGGGCGGAAGTGCTGGGGTTTGGTTCTTTCTGTCGAGAATCAATGCCCGAACCAATCCTTGAGTTCAGCACATCATATGAGATGCCGTGGTGGAAGAGCTAGGGGGGTGTACACATTTAGCTACAACAGCTTTGTTTCTTGATTGACGTACTTTAGACTTGCTCTCGATGATTTTTTAACATACTCGAGGGCATTTTGTCTAAGGAGTTACCACCAGCAGCAGAGTTTCAATGAATCTGATCAATGATTTTAGGGCATTATAGAATGTATCGATTGATGCACATTCTCAAAACCCCATATAGGGCATCTCCTTAAGATCATTGAAACGATCCCACGCCTCACAAAACGTCTCATCAAATTTTTGCTGAAATCTCGTGATTCATTTCTGAATTTGGTCTTTTTAGAGGGAGGGAAGAATTTGGTTAATCAAATTTTGTAACAAGATCATACCCATGTTTTCAATCGACCGAGGGGGTTCTTTTTCCAGCCATATCCGGCTGCCCCTTCGAGGAAAAAGGGAAAGCAATAAGTTTAAACCGACTATTTGGTACGTTCGGAATCTTCATCGTAGAAGTGATCTTGTTGAAATAACGGATGTGAGCATGTGGGTCTTCTTTATCATTTCCAAAAAATTGCTTGTTTTTGACAAGATTCAGAAGACCATGCTTGATTTCAAAGTTATTCGTGGTGATTTCCGGAATAACGATCGCATCCTCGTAACCCTCTGTGGGTGGCGACGAGCATTGCGCCATAGTACGATTATCAGCCATCGTAACTATGGGAGGATTATCAGGTTTCTCAAGATTGGATGATTCAACAGAAGTTTGTCGGACTTGTGGTTGTCGACGTTTACGGGTTTGAGAACGAGTGCGCATGCACAAAATAGAAATATAAAAAGAAAATTTACACTAAATATTTTTGATTTTTTTTTTGTATGATTTATTCACAATTGATTTTAACGGATGATAAGATAAGACACTTTCAACCAAATAATCTACTTACTTCACGGTAGCTCTCAAAAAGGTAAACGCACAGGTGAGCGGAGGAGTAGGAATACCGCGAAGCTAAATATCTCCGTCGGGTCGTAGTTCCTAGGAACAACCCTCCTTATACCACTATGTAAGTTTGCTTAACGTTTCAAGGAGATCCGTAATGTCCCGTATATAGAGAGACACAAATGGCAAGTTTGAATCTTTTGTTCGAGTTGGGAACCAATAAGTTCACGCGTAAGTGTTATTATGATTAATACCGATCGATT
This sequence comes from Tanacetum coccineum, assembly GCA_026074375.1. Lineage (NCBI taxonomy): Eukaryota > Viridiplantae > Streptophyta > Magnoliopsida > Asterales > Asteraceae > Tanacetum > Tanacetum coccineum. Next base: position 30,642 of record BQNB010038965.1, on the reverse strand, counting down.
GAGAATATATATTTTGGTATTTTTACCATTGGTGAATTTTATTTCTTTTTATTGAAAATGTTTTTTTTATATTTTTGGTTTTTCATTTTGTTTTTTTATATTGTAATTAATACAAAGAAAAATAGAAAAATATTTTGTACTTTTTATATTATTTAACAAATAGTTCACAGATTTCAAAACACAAGTGTCAATAACGTAGCGATATTCTTATTCAACCACCCCGGCAACGGCGCCAAAAATTAACTACCTCGAACCTCACACCTTTTTATGTGTAAAGTAAACATAAACATATAGATATATGTAAATATAATATAAATACACAACAAAAGGTCCGAACTCACAATTCAAGTAAAACCGAAGCAGTATAGCGAACTCCGCGTCCGTTATGTCCCAACGAGGGTAAAATGGAATTGCGAGACGATTGATGATTGGTGTTGGAATGTAACAAGGATGATTTGGAATTAAAACTGAAAGTAAATGCACAAAAATTTAAACAAGGAACATAAGCTGAAATTGAGTCAAAGCTAGCAAAGGCAAAAACATCTAAAAACTTTTACACTAAGCAACAAATAAGCTCTAATAAGCTTAAAGACAGACAAATAAGCTAATCTAATCTAAATAAGCAAATTAAGCATGCAATTAAGCTAATTTAAACAAGAGAAACACAACAGTACTAACAACAGTACTACCAGTATTAACTACCAGTACTAACTTAAAGTTAGTACTGCTAGTTATAAGTTAGTACTGTTAAGTAAAAGTTAGTACTGTTAAGTAAAAGTTAGTACTGCTATGCTAACAAAACACAAAGAAACGAAACAATACATAAACAAAAAAACTAAGACAGAAGCTCTCCTAACCTAATAAGCACTTAGGTAATAGAAATAATCAACTAGAATGAACCCAAAATGACAAATAACTAGAAAACTAAACTGATAAACTCTTAAAGTTATTTTAAAAGGCAAATAAGTTCTACTAAAGACAGTACTAAAATAGGCTTAATCTACTCTAGAAAGCTAAACCAATCTTAAATAAGTACGTTTGCTTCTGGACTAGCCAGTTCTTGATGTCTGTTAGACATGGTGAACTGATGACCATTTGTTGTGTGGTCAGAAAACCAACACTCAAAGATCCTTCTCACTCCCATCTTGGCCCCCAAACTCATCAATCTGTTTTTGAATAAATCTGAGCAGATCAAAAACAGCTTCACCTTCAGATTCAGCAGTCAATCTCAACTCCATCATCCTCTCAAGAGTTTCCCTTATAAGTGGATACCTTCTTTCTGCAAGCATGTGAATTTCAGTACCATCTTCTAATGCCAAGATATGAACTCCACAGTTTTCATAGAAAGTCTAACTCTTAATAATCCATTTCTCTTGATTCTTCCAAATATCATCATCTGCAGTTTCTTCAAACATAATCCTTAAGTCTCCCCAGAGAACTAAATCAATTCCTTCAGGAGTTGTTGTTGAAAATCTCTGCATCACTAAACTATGTAGCTCAATGAAGTCCAATCTATCAAATCTTGAAACCATTTCAGTGAAAGTCTTGATATATCTTGAACTTCCATTAGCTCTAAACACTCTGTAATAGTCATGAGGTACTCCATATCTATCAGTATGATAAAATGCAGATTCCCAGTTAACAATTGGATACCTCGTGCCCAGAACTTCATAATCAATCTCTTCTTCTTCATCAGGAACTATCTTTAGAGAAGCTCTTAGTTTTTCCTCTTTTTCAAGATCAGAATCAGTCTTTTGCCTTTTAGACTTCTTTGTAGCTTTCATCTTCAGTCTCCTACCTGATCTTTTCCTGATGTTCTCTTCACGTCTTTCCTGCTTAACTTCAACCTTAGTGCTTTCAGGTTCTTCAGGAACCTCTTCCTCATCCATACCAGTTGCTTTCTTGTTCATCTTATCAATCATCTTTTCATCTCTCTCAGACCCAATAGGCACAAAATCTGCATCTCTTTCTTGTTCCTTGATGTATAGGGCCTGAATCTCTTCAAATGTCTTTTTGTTTAACTGATTATGTCTATATTTACCTGTATGTTTAAGATAGGTCATCATTAGACTCCTCAGTTGTGTTCTTGTTGGAGGTTTGTTTCTAACAGCAACAGCTCTTTCTTCAGCAAGTAACTTCTTCCTCCTTTTAAAAAATTCTGCTAATAGCTTTGACCTTTCTTCTATTGTGTACATCTCTCTCTCTCTCTTTCATTTGTAGTCTAGAAGCTAACTCTTCACTAGTATCCATCTTAGCTTGAACTTCATCATATAAACTTGCAATGTAGTCTACAAATGCTTGATCCTGTCTCTGTCTTTCCTCTCTTTCCCTTTCCATCTCTGCTAGCTCCTTTTCATGTACCAGTCTTGCTATTTCAGCATCTTTAGCAATCTGAGCTGCATCCAGATCACTTCTCTTGACTTTCTTTACTGGTGACTCCTTCAAGACCCCTTTACCTTTGTCTTTAGGATCTATTGTTGGAAGTGGCTTCAATGTGAGAATAGATCTTGCAGGTCTTGAAGAATCATCAACATTTTTAATTGACACTCCTTTTTCCTTAGCTTTTTCTTCCTTCATCTTAATCAATGTTTGAGCCATGGTGATATCTTCATCATCAAATATACTTGTTTTTGTAGGAGGATTTCTAGGCCCAACAACACTATTTTCTTGCCTAGCAGCATCAATATCTAGTCTAGCAGTACTAACTTCTGGTCTAGCAGTACTAACTAGTTCTTCAGCATTTCCTCCTTTATCACCACTGCTCTTGTCTTCAACAACTTCTGTATCATCAGTCAACTTAACCTCCTCAGTTTCACCACTTTGCCTCCCCTCATCCATAGCTTCCTCAGTTTCCATATACTCCATACCATGATCTACATCTTGATCATCAAAGACCGTACTGTCATCCAAAGTTGATTCAAGTTCGGACTTTTTCCTCCCCTGTTTGGATACAGACTCCTTCTTTCCAAATCTCTTCTTCATGGATAATCTGTTCACACTCTTTAACCATGCCTTGTGGTGAGAGATGCTTAGCTTGCACTTCTTTTCCAACTTCTTGATTCTAGATTTCAATGCACTGATCTTTGCAGCTTGTGCATCCTTAATAGATTCCAAGGAAAGAACCCTGTTGGACAAGTTAGTACATAAAGCAGATAATTCTTGTAGGTTCAGGGCACCCTCAGCTATGTCAGATGTGTGACCACCTGAAAGAGGACTATCATGAAGTGTCCGAACCTGATCCCCTTTATTCCTATTAGTTCCCACTAAAGAGTCTTTAGAGTCCTTCTTATTGATGCCTCTGTTACTACTACTGCCTTGCTATCAATAGTAGCATCAATCTTCTTCACATCATTGACTGTTTGGGAACTGGCAGTGTTCCAAACTGTTTAATGTAGGAAGTATAGATAGGTGGACTTACAGTGAGAGCATGATGAATCGAACTAGAAGCAAGAAAGTCCACTATCTCATGAAAATCGGAGTTTCCATCTGTCTTCTCTAAGCACGCGACCATGTTATGTTGATCGACAAACTCTAAATTCGCCATAGAAACTGGTAATAGATGGATTAAGATGTGGGATATGATCGATTGGGAGAGAATGAATGATTGGTAAACGGAATTGAGATTTTATAGAAATTTGCTTTAGGGTTTGATATGACTGAATGAATAAACTTGAGTCTTTATCTTAAAGAAATAGTATTATAGAAGAAAATATCTAAAATTTTCAAGTCATAGACCCCTATAAGCAAGTTGTTGGCGGAAATATCTCAACAGTTATATTTAATTAAGGAAAATTTGTTATGCTCGCTAATAGTAGTAACGGTAACAAACAACACAAACTTTTGTCTGGCAACACCAAATTTGCCTGGCAGCACCAAATTTGCCTGACAACATCAAATTTGCCTGGCAGCACCAAATTTGCTAGCTACCATTTATAGCCTTCAATACCAATCCAAGTAGCATCTTTTTACCCGATCCAAACATTATTTCCATCGTTAAATGCTTTTGAGCAGCACTAACCAAGCCGGGCAGTACTAAGTGTTGGCCTGACAGTATTAACCAAACTGGCAGCACTAACTAACTCAGCACCATATGTAGCCCTAAATCTTCATTCCAATGAATATAATGAATCCCAAATCATCATCTCATCTAAAATCTACCTGCTAACTAAAATATTTCACAAACCGTACAACAAAGTAATCTGCTGACTTGCCTCTCCTGAACTATTGCAGCTATAGATTGATCATTCCAATGCTAACCACCAAAAATTTAAATCTTGTGACATCAAATCCTTTAGTGAGAAGGTCTGCAACATTAGCATCAGTGTGAATCTTGATAACATCTATCAATCTTTTCTCATAGCAATCCCTTATGAAGTGATGTCGAATCTCAATGTGCTTGGTCCTCGAGTGATAGACAAGATTCTTGACTATACATATGGTACTCTCATTGTCAATATAGTTTTTGGTGTTCATGAAATTAAAGCCATAATCCATCATCTGATTCTGTATCTATAGTACTTACCCACAACAGTTAGCAGCTACAACATATTCCGCCTCAGTAGTAGAATTTGCCACAATTATCTGCTTCTTGCATTGCCAAGATATCAGTCTTCTAACAAGAAATTGACAACCACCTGTTGTTGATTTCCTGTCAAGACTGACGCCTCCATAATCACTATCTAAGAAAGCTTCTAGTTCAAAAGGAGAATCCTTAAGATACCATAACCCTAGTTTGGGTTGATGTTTGAGGTACCTAAAAATCCTTTTTACTGCATTTAAGTGTGAAACTTTTAGAGTGACTTGAAACCTAGCACAGGCACAGACAACAAACATGATGTCTGGCATTGATGCAGTCAAATACATCAGGGAACCAATCATAGACCTGTAGACATACACATCTACATCTACACCTTCTTCATCTTTGACTAGGGGCTTATTTGACTCAATAAGAGTAGTAGCTATTTTGATGGAACAAAAATTAAACTTCTTAAGGATGTCAGCTACATCTTTGTCTTGACTAATAAAGATTACATCAGGTTGTTGTTTCACCATACAATCTTCAAACTTAGTACACATAGACTGCGTTACAGAGCCAAAAATGATGTCATCCACATACACTTGGACTAACATAATGTCACTTTTATTCTTCTTGATAAACAATGTTTTGTCTATTGTACCTCTTCTAAAACCATTTTTAGCAAGAAAGAAGAAAGTGTCTCATACCAAGCTCTAGGAGCTTGATGTAGACCATACAGAGCTTTGATCACCTTATAAACTTTGTTTGGATGAGCAGGGTCAACAAAGCCTGGAGGTTGATGACCATAACCTCATCTTCAATAGATGCCTTAAAGAAGTGCATCTAACTTCCATTTGGTAGACATGAAATCTCATGAATGATGCAAAAGCTAAAAATAACCTGATTGCCTCAATCCTGGCAACAGGTGCAAAAAACTTCATCATAGTATATACCTTCCTCCTGTCTAAACCCTTGTGCTACAAGCCTTGCTTTATTTTTCACAACAATACTCCTCTCATTCCTCTTATTCCTGAAGACCCCAACTTGTGCCATTGCCTTTTTCCCAAATGGCAAATCAACAAGTATCCAAACCTTTTGTAATTTGAACTGGAGAAATTCCTCTTGCATTGTTTCAACCCAGCTTTCATCCTTTAAAGCTTGTGATATCGTCTTGGGTTCTTCTTGGGAGAGAAAACATGCTAACAGACAGTTCTGATAGTCTTTATGATTTGTTCTGTTCTGATTAGAGATGTAGCTTACCAAAGCTTGTTGTACTGAAGAAGCCTTTTAGATCTTTCCTCTTATTTGAACTGCTAGTTTAGGATCTCCAAGAATTTGACCTTTAGGGTGATCCTTATGAACTTTGAGTGTGGGAATAGGACTGACATCAATGGTGTTATCCATATTGTTGAAATTAGCCTCTGCACCCACATCTTCATCATCATAGGCTCCACTGATTATGCCATCATTTGGAAATACATTTGAATCATCTTCTAAGTCAGGCATATTAGGATCAATAGGTAAATCAGCATTGGGGAGAGTATATGCATCAATAGGTTATTGTCTTCCAAGATAAACAAAAGATGATCCACCAGTAGTTACACCAGTGGGAGTACTAGCAGCACTAGCATATGGTGTGTTAGCAGTACTAACCAATGGTGAATTGGAAGTACTAACAGATGGCCTACCAGTATTAAGTTTGTTAATATCGGTAGCCCGAGCTGCCCTCTTCTTTTCTTCTTTAAAGGCTTGTCTCGTAGCATCATCTATAGCTTTAGCAACAATTTCTTGAGCAATCATCCTCTCAAGATCATCTTTCAAGTCTTGACTAACTTCTGTCAACATATGTTGTTCTTCTTTTTCAGCAACATCTTCTGAATCCCGTACATCATTGTCTTTAGGAGAATTTTTAGAAGGTTTTTTTTGTGCAGCTTAAACAACATCTTCTACTGAAATCCTTAGCCTATGAGGGTGTAATGGAAGCAGTATGTATTCCAGAGTAGGTTCCTTATCTTTTTCTGATGAACCTGCAATATAATGTGCTTGTGTACATGCATCCATATTAACCTGATTTTCTACACTAACAGGGATATAGTTCATTGTATTTGTTAGAAAATCAAGATTAAACATCCAATCAGGACCACTTCCTGCCACATTAGGTTGATTTTCAAGGAAATCAATGTGCATGTTCTCTTCTACTCTTTTGGTTCGTCTGTTGTATACTCTAAAAGCCTCACTAGTAGTAGAGTATCCCAACAAATATCCTTCATCTGATTTCCCATCAAATTTTCCCATGGGATCTAAGGTGTTCAAAATGGTCAAGGGATACCCAAACGGTCTCATAAAACTAATACTAGGTGGTTTACCTATTAATAGTCTCAAGGTGTTTATTTTGAGGTTGGTACTAAATACCTATTCAGTACATAGCAAGCAGTGTTTACCGCCTCTGCCCAAAATGGAATAGGTAAAAGTGAGTCTGTTAGCATAGTTTTAGCAGCCTCAATTAGGGTTCTATTTTTTCTTTCTGCAACACCATTTTACTGTGGGGTACTAGCCACACTAAACTCCCTTTTTATCTCTTTCTTAGCACATAATTCATTCATAGCATGGTTCTTAAACTCTGTCCCATGATCACTTCTAATGATTTTAACTTTATGGTTCAATTGGTTTTCTAAGCCTATGATAAATTTATAAAGGATCTCATTTGTTTCATCCTTAGTAGCTAAGAAAAATACCCAACTAAATATGCCTAAATCCATCAGTCTATAACCAATAAGTTACTTTTTCTTATTAATACTTTTTTTCTTTACTGAGATAGGTCCAAATAAGTTCATATGAAGTAATTCTAAGGGCTTTCTGATGGTTCTTTCTAACTTGGCCTTACAGGAGGCCTTATGTTGCTTACCCTTCTTGCAGGCAACACAAGTGTGGTCATTCACAAAAACTTTAGAAGGTAGGCCTCTAACTAGGTGTCCCTTAACAAGTTTGTTTATATTTTTGAAATTCACATGACCTAATCTCCTATGCCACAATTTAGACTCATTTGTTGTTGCATTTGCATATAAACAAGTTATACCTCCAGAAGGAACAATGTTCTTTAAATCTAAACTGTACACACCATTCTGTCTAGGAGCTCTAAGTACAACTTGATTTTCATCAAGAAGCTTAAAGCTAGGAGACAGAATAAGGCATTCAGTGTCAGTAAAGAGGACACTGTTTTTCTTGTCACACATTTGTGAGACAGAGAAAAGGTTAAACTTAAGTTCATCTAGAAAATAGACATCATCAAAGTCTAAATTAGCAGTTCTGATTTTACCTTTACCCATTATTTTACCTCCTTTGGGATCACTTTTAAAAGCCACAAAGCCTCTATTGTAATCTTCATAATCTAAAAGATAAGCTTTGTTGCCAGTCATATGGCTAGAGCAACCACTATCCACCACTGCATGATCCTGTAGAATGCTTTCTGGATTGCCCTACACAATAAGTAAGAGAAATTAGTATCTTTTAGGGACCCAAGTCATCACAGACTTGGATGTCCCTTTTGGGTCAACATACTCAAACTTTTTGGGTATGAAAGATCCTTTTTTCTTTGGACTCATGATCCATGTAATTTCCCTTGGGCCTCCAAACCCATATTGACTTCTTAAGATCATTATCCATCTTACCCTTACCAGTATTAACTACTGTTATTGTCCCAGCAGTAGTCATATTTTTAACCCCAGAAGTTTTAACATCTTGTTTTAAGTTTTTGGGTCTAAAAGCTGGTTTTGTGTAGTAAGACCTCTTGATTGGTGAATATGAGGCTCTTGGTCTTACATTGTCCATTCTTGGGTAAATTGGTCTAATAGCACTACCAGTTTGTGCTATTTTTGGGGCAAATGGCCTAGCAGTACTAACAGGCCTAGCAGTACTAATAGGCCTAGCAGTACTAATAGGCCTAGCAGTACTAACAGTATGTACTGCTCTTTTCCCATTTGGCCTAACAAGATTAACCAAACCTGTCCTGGTTAGTACTCCTGATGGGACAAAAGTCCTTCTTGCTTGAGGGTATTTCAATTTATTTGAAATTTTTTGGTGATTTACCCTTTTAGCATTATCCCATACTGGTTTGACCACCCTTTGACCAGTATTGACCACAGTTTTCAGCTTAGGTTCTGGACTCTTTTTGGCATAAAAATCACAATCTTTGATCAAATGGTCAGTACTCTTACAGACAAAGCAAGCTTTTATTTTCTTAAATCCAATTCCTTCTTTCTGAGAAATTTGATTTATCAACTTGAGTTTTAGTGTTTGATTCATTAGTCTTAACAGGAAGACTATAACTTCAGACACATCATTCTATCATTAAGTTAAAAATCTCAATGATGACTTTATCTTTGTTAATGTTTGGTGTAGACGCCAACTGTTTCATTAACAGACTGTATGGTTTTGCAATCATTTACTTCATTTGTCCATTTCCTAACAGTCTCACTAGGTTTTAGATTATACTAGTATCGGTTTTTGACTAATGATTTTCTTTCTAATGGTGTGTGTCATTAGACCTGCCAAATGAATTGTCAGATCTTGGGGTTAGGAAGTTCTCTCTGTTATAAGGAGAGGGAAACATTATTCGGATAACCTTCTGCTTTGTAACACTTCTCATTTTGACTGGTGTGGACTCTTCATCACTTAGATTTTCCTTAAAAACCTCATACTGATTCCTCTATCGTTTAGCTTGTTACTCGTTTCATTTAGTTGTATTGCCATTATATCTCAACATTTTTTTCATGGGTACTCATATTGACCTGCTTGAGTAAGTTATTAAGACTTTTGGATGATTCTTCCCATTTTGCTATCTTAATATTCAACTCATCTCTTTCCTTAAGCTCATAGTTTTGCTATCCATGTTTAGGTTATTGATTTTTAATTCTCTACACTTAAGCTCATAGTTTTGAAACTTATATTTTTCACCCCAAGCCAGTTCATTCTTTTCATGTCCAAGAATTCTAGATTCTAGAGATTCTAAAGCTAACTCATAACCCTGAATTTCTAGTCTGGTTCTGCTATGTTTTTCTTTTTCACTATCAAAGTTCTTTTGAAGAATTTTAAAAGATTCAAGACATTGTTTAGAATAGTTTATGTGACTCCTCTTTGTGTGTGTGTGTGTGTGTGAGCTTTGAAGAGGAGGATGGCCAGTTAAAGCATTTTTAACTAGTCTTTCAAAATCATGGCTCCAGTCTTAGCTCCTCCTAGGATCATCTTGAGCCACCAGTGTTGTGTGATGGTTATTTGTAGTTGCATTCCTTTTTCCGCTACCCATTATCAACATAAGATCTTTTCACCTTGGTTCCATCCTGATTTGTTATTCACTTAGCGAAGTGCCATTTCTGTGACAGTTTGTATGCATTAACTTGTGACTTATCAAAGGTAAACAGGTTATTTCCTTTTGTAATCCACAGATTCCTTCCTGTATTCTTGATGAACATCGTGTGCACCCTAAACATTCAACATGGTACTTGCCATTTAATATCAAATTCTTCCAAGTCATCTTGATTCAATTGCCTATACAAAGCCTCATTAATTTAGTTGAGGATGGTTGTCTGTTTGTACAAGAAAGAGACACTACTTCATTAAGCACCCTATAGTATGATGAAACCTGAACTTGACTGAATTTGTGTCCTCATTTTAGCAGTAGTATTACTCTAAAAGTTCTGACTTGGCAGTTCTATCTTCCTATTAGTTCTGCTAGTATTTCAGAGGACGGGAAAAGCCCAAGTTCTAGATGTTATGTGGAACTTAAAAGACCATTTTCATTCATTTCATAGACCCTAAGGTTGTTATAGAGGATCTTATCAATATCAGTCTGGTCTATGTTTGGCTTATATCTTTGTGATTAAGCAATTTTGACTCCGTAAAGGAGGAGATTCTTAGAAATATTTGATTGAATATCTTCCTTTGATACTGGGCAGCATCCACCTCTAATAGAATTATGAGCTTTTGGATCCTATAATAAGCCTTATCCAGATTTCATGTTGGTGCAGTAGTAAAGTTTTTTCAAACTGATGTTTAGAACAGTTCTGCATCTTTTTGGATCTTCATTTCCTCCAAACCTTGATTTGATTGCATCTAGAGAGATTTGATCTGGAACATTATGAAACATTAAGGAGATATTCATTTAGGTACTTGCTAAAAGCAAGATGCCTTTAACTTTTCCATGATTCCTTTTTTGTCAGCCAGTTTTGCAGTTTTAGGAACTGGAGGAGCAGAAGGATCTCGCAATCTTGACTGTTGGTGCATGTTCTTCTTGGAGAATCTCCATTGACATTTTTGGTCCCATAAGTTGTGATATGTGTGACAGATATATTGACACATTCTCATGCTCCAAATATCATATTCTCCCTTCTTGATAATAAGGATTTTCATTCCTGTGTATTGTGGAGCAGTGTCTTGTTCTGCCATCTTACTGGTTTGATTGTCGAATCTTGTTTCAAACAAAGTAGAGTTCTTCTTATCAGAGTTTCCACCACAAGCTCTGAATACCACTTGTTGAGTCCTTACTGGATAGCTATCTTGAACTTTAGCTTGCAAAAGGGTTTTTGCTACTTTAGCTAAATCAATCAGTAACAATAATGAAACATCGATTTTAACACTATTGATTATGCTCGGAAACTATATCATACGAAGCCTAAGTAACGAACATTTTAATGTAACACAAGAAAACTTTGTATTCATAAATTGAATGGAATCTTACAAAGACTGTGATTGTAAGATGATCTCTATGTGATCACTATGTTGATCTATATCAATTAACTATGACTTGGGTTCCTTTTTTAACCAAGGAAACCCTAATGGGCTTTCGACAAAAACGCGTATAAGTGTCTGCATATCCTTGTCTAAGGATTCTAATGCATATCTCAATACTCATTAACTAACTTCTGGATAGCGTGGATCTTAACTATTACTAACAGTACTACTAACTTATAATGACTACCAGTATGTTAACTTATGTAACTCTTCTACCAGTACCTAACATGTGTACTGGCAGAACTAACTATATAACAAACAGAATTAAGTCTTGTATACATAATTCCTAACAGATAGCATAATGCACCAAACACGTGAAGATACTTGAGTTCTGGTTTACGATCTTTAAGCAGTTTATGGAGTCTTATTGTAGCGAAGATGGATAAGTGAGCGGTTTTGAGTATAACATTGATGACATCAAATAACATCACTTTTATAGCATCATTTACTCCATGAAAATAACCCATTTTGTATAATTATTGCAAATAATTATTACTTAATCGTTTGTATTTAAGAATTGCAGTAATTATGGAGTACTTGGTGAAGATTAGCAAAAAGGCACGCATTTTGGAGCTTAAACGAAGACATTTGAAGATTACAATTCCGATATCCAATAGGCCGTTATCATATGGGAGGTTAAGGCGTTTTGTGCCTGCACTTTACAAAAGACACGAAGGAAAACAGATCAAATAGTCGTATTAGGAAGACCAATACGCCATATTCAAGTTATGGAAATAAAATATTCTGCAAGATATCAAACATGGTCCCTACTCCAAGAAACCCCCGATACGCTGTATTGACCTTAGTCAATACTCAATATCGACCTTTTTCCAGACCTTATAAATAGAAGAAGAGCAGAAAAGTTCTTACAACGTAAATAATTCCATAGGAAACAACTTGTAATCTCCTATACTCTTGTAATCATTCAGTTTGTTATCAATTCGTTAATCTCGGTTAGTTTACCTTGGCTAAATTTTTACTCTTGTATTGATGATGATGTTTTGAACGCTTTATTTCCTTCGAGTATTAGCCCTTATTTTGAATATCATGACTTTCTGGTTTGTTTATCTTGATTTGCTTGTTGTTTATGTTGATTTATGTTTATGTTGATCGAGTTTTTAATTATTTACGTGTTTTGTATGCGACTATCATTACAACTGGATCTAGTGGTTACGAGACCAAGTAGTCTAGATGCTGGAGATGGCTCTCTCATATAGTGAATTTTATACATCCTAGACCAATAGGGATCACAGAATTATATAGAACTCCTATTTTTGCCCGTATGATTATGAGCATTTGTTTGGACCGCAGGTGACCCCAGGTATCAGACCGAGACGTTCTAAATTAATGGTATAAGACTTGATTGTGGGAAAGAAAACTAGTGTATGAATTGCCATTAAGTGTAAGTGGATAAAGTCTCTATGAGCTAGGGTTTAAACATGTATCACCATTGTTTAAATCCCCTCTGATAGAGTATAATCATGGAATAAGGGATGCTCTTTATGCGGATACGTTATATTGTGATGTGTGCATTCGTATCTTAAGGTAGCATGTAAGTAGTACCACCTATCGTATTAAGAATTGTATGACGCCTCGAGATAAGTAATCATTGAACTAAATAAACAAATCAACGTTCTGATTGGATTAATAATGGTTAATACAGTTTCTTATATTTGGCTAGACCGCTCTTTTATCTTCTGTTAATTTGCTTGCGTAAGTTTTAGTATCTTAAGTTGATTTTAGTCACCACAAAACCCGTGCCAGTCTCTCAGGCTGAAAACCCCCTTATCCGTTAGATTTAGAATTAACATAGTTTATCCGCGTAGGTTTGCTAGGTTTAACAATAGTATAGAAATTAATTTAGTTTAGAATAATATAAATATAATAAATGAGAGATTGTTTCCCGCTCTTTGTGATCGGACACTATACATACCACGAAAACTCCATCTGACCGGGTACATGGCGTTTAAAGTAGTTGTTTTTTGTAAAGTCAGCAAAATATAAATTTAAAACTTGAAATCATAAATTACAACCACACAATGACATAATCAAGTTTTTGGCACGTTCTCGCGGAAGTGAAAGATTTAATCTTGATTTTTTATTTGATATGTGTGTTTGGTTTTAACATTTAGATTAGATCCGAACCTTAGGAGTAGTGTTGTTTAGAATGAGTTTTATTCCTGTTTTTGTTCTGTTTATTGTGTCTTATGTTATACGGCGTATTCAGTTTCACTAAATACGCGATATAACGTTACTTTGACGGTTTTTATTTCCTAGCCATGTTGTATTTACAGGTATTCGGAATACTCCAAACATTACTATGGACAAGAATACATCAGGCTTGAATGAAGAAGTGTGTGTGTGTGTGTGTGTGTGTGTGTTGGGGAGGGGTATAACTGGGAAACTGCTAAGTATGGTAAGATCTGGTATGATGAAGACGTTCACGACCTTAGATCCGGTGAAATCGAATTCCCAGCTATAGTCTTTAATGACGAGTTATAATCTGAAAAAACACTCTCTTGTGAACCCATGCGTAAGTTCTCTTTAAAAAACAATAGAAGTTGAACTTTAGAGTATTGTTTGATGTAATCGACGATGAAGTTACACGGTAATTTTTGACATAACTTGTTTTTATAAAATATATTTGCTATGATTTGAAAACCGATTGGAAAAATGATATGAAAATCTCCAATATGCCTTCGTTTCTATCACCCGAGCCAAAGGTCAGTTGTTTTGACGATTTAGACTTATTTAAAGATTTTGAGAATGAATTTCCAGCCATTGTTTACAATGTTGCTCTAGCATCTAAATCAGAACACTTCACTAAACCCACTTTATGCCCTCAACATATCGATGAATTTTGTATTTGAAAATGATAAATCATTGTCTTAGTCCCCGAATCATGATGAGTTGGAACAAAACATTTTGATACTTAATGATATCATTCTTTTTCTTTCCAATAATTTTACCCCGTCGATCTAAAGTCGGGTGAGGACAATGATGATGATAAATTTTGTATATAATACAGTTAGGTCTCTCTCGTCCGAGTATAACGTAAGAATACCTCTAAGGGTCAATAAGAAATTATGGAGGCCAAGTAACGATAAAATAGTAACTTCTTCATTCATGGAAAGATTTTATCACGGAAATTAAAAGTAAATATCGTTGCTTGGAAATATTCTTCGTAAACGGGATTGCATATTCAACCATATTAAGTATTTTATTTGGTTTGGTTTGGCCATCTGATTCGGACCTAAACGGTTTATTTATATGGATGGTGTTTACTCCAAGAATGTTTGTGGTGGCCTAAGGTATGGTTTTTCTTTACTTTGTTAAAATTAAGATATACTGCGTCTCAAGAATGGTTTACAAGTTAAGGTAAACACGCCTATACAGGCGTCCCCCCCACCCTCTCTCCACGCACCCCCCCTCTTACTCCTCCCATTTATATTGGATTAAAACCGATACGGCGTATCGGAGTTTGGGTATAAAAGGCCAACTGATACGCCAGATTGAGCTTTTTACACACACAAGTACTCTCAAACACATTTTTACCGCAATCAAAATCTTGGAAATCAATCTTCTCTCGTAATCGTTTTCATCTCTATTATAGATATATGGTAACGTGTTCTTCTCCTTACCCTTTGTTTCTATTTTCGAATTAAATTAGAGTTAGGGTTAGGGTTAGGATTTTGATTTTGGTTTTGAGAGCTTAACTACTCCTAGGTTAGAATCTGGACCCCCTTTTCCCTTGCAAATAAGTATAGAATTTTAGGATTTGATAATGAGTCAAAATGGGTAGAAATGGAAACCCTTTTTCGTTTTTAAACTGTAGAGCAATACGGCGTATCCACAAAACATGGATACGGCGTACTGACTCAAAATCACCTAATTTTAAAACATCAATACTACGTATTCAACAAAATGAATACGGCGTATTGATCAGATAAAGATACATGCGTTTTAAATCCCATTCGCCTATTGACTTATAATCTACACGTGTATTGACTAAACATAGTCTCTATTCTCGGCAATCCATTTTAATCGACCATACGCCGTATCCACTCTCATACAGAGGGTTTAAAATTTATAATTTTTGTACTAATTTTGTTGATTTTGCAGATATCGCGTATTTTGAGACGAGGTTGGGTATGATATATAGGAGAGAGGTACATAGGATTCAGTGTGTGTTGACTTTGGGGATTGTCAAAAGCTGTTGCTAAGGGAGTTGAGATGGTAGATACTAATGGTAGCTCAGACAGGATGCTCAGGGGACAGAGTGTGTTTAACTAGGTCGCACTCTAGAAGGAGGATTTTCTTGAGATTAGACGCCGTGGTGCATGAGCTCATTCTGGAGTTCTTTAGTACTTTCAGATTCGGAGAGGGTGTGCTTGATCTGGATACTACTGAGGCTTTACAATTTCAGTTAGGTGGAGCTAGGCGACGCATGAGTTAGAGGTAGTTTCATCTTCTGTCCTTGAGAAGATTACATACAGCAAGAGGAGCGCTGAGAAGACTGCTGGATTTGGTTTAAACTAGTAGAAAGTGGTAGACGGTTCTTCCGATAAGGGTGATTGTGACTTATTGGAGAGAGATTTCTTCTTAAGTGGTATTTTCTAGGTACTCCCAGTCTTATACTCTTATATAGGAATACGATGCTGAGATTAGCCACAGGCTCATCGATCCTGGATCGTTAGTCCTCCCCTGAGCTTTGTACTGGAGGATGTCGGGCACCTAGAAAAGGTGATCGTAACTGATTTATTTTATTGTATAGTGGTTATGGACCATTGCTCAGTCAAAGTCCCTTATCTGTTGCTAGGTATTTGAGTTGTTCGACTCAGGACGGAAGCTGGGTTGCAATGAGATCTGAGGCGGTCTAGTATTGTTGCCACTACTAGTAGTGCATTTTGATTATATTCTGAGGAGAGGCTCCAAGGAGTCAACGGTGATTGTGCGGATCTCCCTTGTGTGTGTTTATATGGGTGAGTTCGGTGAAGCGCAGATCTACGTGGTTCTTGATGAGCTTAGGCTGGGTAGTACCTCCGGACTCCAGAGACGGCAGCAAGGTTGCTATGGCTGGTGCCCTGAGGCCGCTTTGAGGATGCTCCCTATATACTGATAAGGGTGCTTCGGCTCGTTTCTAGCAACCGTGCAGGCACTCAGTCGCCACCACTGCTGTCGGACTAGCTCTGACTATGCTCAGAGGTTAGCACAGGGTAGAGGAGGATAGATGCATGAAGATTCAAGGAGCACCGAGCGGTATGAATAGAGAGATATGGGATAGTATTGGCCTATGTTTTCTCTCGATTCTCATACTTGACGGCTTGTTGGACTCTCATTATTATGAGTCAGGCTGGTGTCGGTTAAGCAGCTATGCAGACTTTCAGATCCTCCATATGTGAGCATACCAGAATGTTAGGAACTGGACGATGCGCATACAACCTCCACAGCCCATCAGGATGAGCGATGCCAGACCCATGATCCTTCTACTCGTTTCTTTTTGTTTTCTATCTTTTATCATTTATTATTCATGTCACTGATGTATCTACTTTAAACAGGTGTTTCATATTTTTGGGTATAGATGTTTTGACTAGTACTTGAATATGCAATAGATAGAACAAGATTCGGCTAGTCACACGCCGAAAACCAACTAGCTCGTCGATAGATTAGACAGAACCTAAAACTCATCCAAATCAAGAGCGAATTAAGGATTTACCACTTCTTGTGAATACGGCATTCACATGCTCATTACGAGATTGCGGTGGTTGGTAAGCTTTGGGGTTATATCCTTTTGGGTTTGGTTGAGTATTACTTGGAAGAGATCCAGAAGGTCGACCAAATTGCTTGTCAGCGAGTCTGTCGAAGTTAGTTTCAAGGTTTTGGATTGAAGCTTGATGATTTTTGGCTGCTATTTCGAGTTGAGTTTTGAGGTCCATGAATGTTTCTTTGACAAAAGCATTGGTTGATTGCTGAGATTTCATGAAATCATTGAATTGTTTTTTAAGATCATAGAATTTATCATCAGTGTTAGATCGGTAGTTATCTCGGTGGTAATCATTCCGTCCGCTTGAACGCCAACTATCGCGATTCGATTCTCGGTCGCGGTAATCATTGTAAAAATGAGTCTTATGGAAAGTTTGCATGAATTTAGCCTCTTCTTCATGAGACATTGGTATGTCATCATCGTCAAGGTCGGGCGTTGGTTTTTTAGCACGAGATTGGAGTTATTTGTACTGAGCATCCATTTTTATGGTCATGGCATCTATTTGGGCCATAATTTTGTTAGTATCGGAATTACTGCTACCTTCATCGGTGAAAGCAACGGTTTTCTTAAGAGATGATTTGGTTATTTGATTTTTAGCCCAGTCGAGCTTGAGTAAGACTTTATCTTTGAGAAGCTGATAAGATTGATTTGGTGTTTTATAGAGGAAAATACCACTAGCTGCGGCATTTATAACTTCTTGGTTTATTTCGTTGAGACCATGATAGAAGATTTTGATAATATAGCCTTTGGACAGATTATGGACATGGCAATTTCGGATCATTTCCTTCATATGAAGCCACGCATCAGTTAGAGATTTGTTTTCATGCTGAGAAAAGGCTCGGATTTCTCCGAGGAGTCGGCGAAAAGAGCTAGAGGAAAGAATCAGCTAATGAAAGCGGTTCGAAGTTCATCCCGCGTTTCGATAGTTCCTTTGTTGAGTTCGTCCAGCTATGTTTTTGCTTCTTCAGTGAGTGATAGGGGAAACATCATTAGGCAGACAACTTCATTTTCTGTATCTTTTTATTTAAACATATCGCAGATTCTGAGGAATTTGTGAATGTGTTTGTGAGGATCGGTTTTGGTTCTACCATAAAATTGGTTTCCTTTGAGAAGGGTCAAGTGGTTACCTTTAATGGAAAATTTGTTTAAGGTTTCAAGAATTTTTTTTATCAGATTGAATCACTTATTTATAACCACAATTATTCAAAATACAACTTGAAACCAAATTCTTCCTAATATTAGTAACATGCAAAACATTAATTAAGGAAACAATCTTTCTAGAACTAAATCTAAGATCTACACAACCACGTCTATACACTAGGGTTGTTGACACATTTCCCATGTGAAAAATAGATCCATTGTAGGATATCAAACATACAATAACAGATGAATAAATGAGAGGAAATTCTAGAGAGAGAAAGAGTGGGTTAGAACACTTAGTAAGAGAAAGAAATGTGTATGTATAAAATGAACCAACTACCCTCTCCAAGGCTTGGAGATGGTATTTATACCCTTACATTGGCCGGTCAACATAAGGGGTATTCTTATGTTGACCCGGATAGCTTAGCTAGTTTCTAAATATTATACTACGAGCTACTTAACAATAAATTAGAAGTGACCGAGACTTTTTCGTATTCCTAACAATCTCCCCCTAAGGGAGGTCACTCCAATTGAAAAAAACTTAAGCTTAGCATCCTATTAATGTCTTCAGTCTTTGCTCGTAGTCTTGATTTCATTGATCTTTATCTTATGAATGTGAAGTAGTTATCTTTAGACTTTTAGACTTGAGCTTATTCCTTTAGCTTGACTTGTATGCGATCTTGAACTTCTTGAGATCATCAACCAAGAATAATCTCATTTCACCATCTTGTAATTTTTCCTTCTTGTGAGCTTGTGACTTTCAGACCGACATGCTCATACCTTTCTTTGTCTTGAAAGCTTGAAAAGGTCATCTTTCTTAAAACTCTTTAACTTTAATACTTCGTCATTTCAAGGAAGACGTGAGATATCAAAGTAGCGGAAGTCTTTTGAAGCATGTACTTGAGCTTTCATGATGTCTTTACATATGTTGTTCGGGTATGAGCATGTGGCATTGACTTCGACTTGTCATCGGTTAACTGTTACCGCCGTAAGGAAACCTACATGAATGGGTTAATGATAAACAACATATATGGATGAAAGTGTCTTTGTCACTTCATTGAATACGGTTGCAATAACCATGGTTCCCTGTTAATCAGTATAAATAATGCATGTGATCAGGTAGAATTCAAGAGAATCTCCTTGACAGGGTTTTGCAGCTGCACTAGCTGTTCTCATTACCGGAGCATCACGAAGCAGACAACACGGTAAGAGTGAATCTGGTAAGTAACTGTCTTTGATGACATCAAATAACGTCACTTTTATAGCATCATTTATCCTATGAAAATAACCCATTTTATATAAATATTGCAAAGAATTGTTACTTAATCATTTGTATTTGAGAATTGTAGTAATTATGGAGTACTTGGTGAAGATTAGCAAAAAGGCACGCATTCTGGAGCTTAAACGAAGATTATCGTTCTAACAACCAATACGCCGTATCTATCAAGGAAGATATAGCGTATCTGTGCCTGCACTTCACAAAGGACCAAAAAGAAAACAAGATCAATACGCCATATCCGAGGAAGACCAATACGCCGTATTCAAGCTATGGAAATAAAATATTCTAGAAGATATCAAACATGGTCCCTACTCCAAGAACCCCCCAATACGGCGTATCGAAGTCTTTTGATACGCCGTATTGACCTTTCTCCAGACCTTATAAATAGAAAACTCAAAAACGAGTTTTAAATGTGCTAAATCATATTTTCGATACCTAAACCATAAAAGTCGATTTTCAGAGGAGAAGAAGAGCAGAAGAGGTCTTGCAACGTAATTAATTCCATATGAAACAACTTGTAGTCTCCTATACTTTTGTAATCGTTCAGTTTTTGGTATCATTCGTTAACTCGGTTCGTTTACCTTGGCTAAATTATTACTCTTGTATTGATTTTGACGTTTAAAGGCTAATACCTTCGGGTATTAGCCATTATTATGAAGATCTCAATGTTTGGTTTGTTTATCTCGATTGCTTATTTTATCGTTGATTGCGTGTTTATGTTTATCAGTTTATACTTGTTTACGTGCTTTTGTATGCGGCCTATCATTCAACTGGATCTAGTGATACGGACCAAGTAATCTAGATGTCGGGATGGCTCTCCATATAGTGATTTATACATCTAGACCAATAGGATCACAAATAACGACATGTCTTTGCCCTTATATTGTGAGCTTAGTTGGACCAGCAGGTGACCTAGGTATCAATGAGTACATTCTCAATTAATTGGTAAAGACTTGGTTAGTGGAATGCTAGTGTATGAATTGCCATTAAGTAGTAAGTGGGTAAAGTCTCTATGAGCTAGGGTTTAACAAGATCACCATTGCTTTAATCCCTAAGATAGATTATAATCAGCAAATAAGGATGCTTTATGCGGATGCGTTTAATTATGACAGAATTCTACGTATCTAGGTTTAAGGAAGAAGTACCGCCTTAATCTTAAGAATGATATGTCGCCTCGAGATAAGTAATCATTGCACTAAATAAAAAAACCAACGTTCTGATTGGATTAATAATGGTTAATACAGTTTTCTTATATTTGGCTAGATCGCTCTTTTATCTTCTGTTAATTTGCTTGCGTGTGTTTTAGTGTCTTAAGTTTATTTTAGTCACCACAAAACCC
Organism: Tanacetum coccineum; assembly: GCA_026074375.1. NCBI lineage: Eukaryota > Viridiplantae > Streptophyta > Magnoliopsida > Asterales > Asteraceae > Tanacetum > Tanacetum coccineum. The sequence goes on along the minus strand of BQNB010038965.1, from coordinate 9,818 downwards.
GTGCCAGTCTCTCAGGCTGAAAACCCCCCTTATCCGTTTGATTTAGGATTAACATAGGTTTAGCATAGGTTTAACATAGAATAGAATTAACCTAGTTTAGATAACCAAAATATTAATAAATTGAAAGATTGTTTCTCGCTCTTAGTAATCGACACCCTACTTACCACGAAACTACCACCGATCAGGTACACTGCCCGTTAAAGTGTTGTTTTAGGTTAAGTTGGCAAAATATAAATTGAAAACTTGAAATCATAAAATCATAAAACCACACAACGACACAATCAAGTTTTTGGCGCCGTTACGGGGGAGTGAAAATTTAATCTTCATTTTTATTTGATATTTTGGTTTTTAACATTAGATTAGATCTAACCCTTAGGATTAATGTAATCTAGATTAGTGTATATTCCATGTATTTGTCTTTAATTGTTTGTGTAATTGTTTTCTAATACACTGTTCTGGTCGATAACCTGATACGGCATATCCACTTCCATTGAATACGGCGTATCCAACTTTCTGTCCAATACAGCGTATCCGTTCTGTTCAGTAATACGGCGTATTAAATCATTTATATACGACGTATTGACTTAGTTTTTTTAAATATCTTTACAAGTCTATTTCCTAGAATAGTTTTACTTTGAATCATGCCTTATTTTTCAGGAGTAGCATCCGGACTTCGTCCATATCACTTTACCTATCCAGAAAAAGGTTAACAATGGAAGAAATGTTATACAAATTCATCGACGAAGGAAAACGAGAACATGAAGAGACAAGAACGTTAATCTGTAAATTCCGAACAACCAACAGGATCTTATTCAAAGAAAGGAACAATTCGTTAAGTGAGCTCAGGTTCAAAGTACAAGAGTTGTTAAAGTAATCAATAATACTCTGACAAAAAATTGCGAAATTAAAGGAGTAACTACTAGAGGTGGAAAAACTACGACTCAAGATATTCAAAATAACAACGCCAACTTACATACCGAAGAACCTCTGGTAGTAAATCTCGACAAGCCAGTTGAATCAAATGAAGCCCTCACCAATGATCAACCCCAGAAAACCAACGAACCTGTTGTTCAGCCATCAAGTGAGAAACTAACATCACCAGTTCCTTTTCCCCGAAGATTGAGAAAAGAAAAAGAAAAGGCTCAGCAGAAAAAGTTTTTAGAAAACCTGAAGCAACTACACATCAATTTGCCTTTCATCGAAGCCCTAGCTCAAATTCCAAAATACGTTAAATTTCTAAAAGGTTTGCTCACCAATAAGGCCAGACTTAAAGAAGCTTGTACGATCACTATGAATGAAAGGTGCTCAGCCGTGTTATTAAACAAGCTTCCATCAAAATAAAAAGACCCATGGAGTTTTACTATTCCTTGTGACATTGGCTAATTTCACATTAATAATGCGTTAGCAGACCTAAGAGCTAGTATAAGCTTGATGCCATATACGATGTACGAGAAATTAGGGTTAGGAGACCCGAAGGCTACTAGAATGAGTTTAGAACTTACAGATAGGTCAATCCAATACCCAAGAGGAATAATTGAAAATGTGCACATAAAAGTTGATAAATTCATCCTTCCCATAAATTTTGTTATCTTAGATATGCCCAAAGACTCTAGAGTTCCTATAATTTTAGGAAGACCATTTTTGGAAACTGCTCGAGCTATGATAGACGTGTTTAATAAAAAGATAATGCTAAGACTAGGGGATGATGAGGTTATCTTTGACGTTGACCAATCAATTAAGAGACCGCCCGCTGAAGATGATGAATGCTATGGGATTGACGACTTAGATGACACGATCAACACAGAGGCTCAGGAATTACTGGCAAGTGATAAGTCTGATACATTTTTATTATAGGGGCTGGAGAAATCGATTGATCAATCAGACCTAGAAAGTTGTGAATCTTTGAATGTAAAGCTATCGATAATTCTGATTCAGCGGAACCAATACGGCGTATCGACTCTGTCAATACGCCGTATCTAGTTGCGCGAGAAACAGCAAAACCTAATAAAGTTGAAAGTGAATACCTTTATTCAGCTAGTGCTAACGAGATCGATGAGAAGAAACCTGAGCTAAAAAATTTGCCTCACCACTTAGAATACGCATACCTGCATAGAGACAAATCTTTTCCCATAATTATCTCATATGAATTATCCGAAAAAGGGAAAATGTTACTTGTATAGGTATTAAAGAAACGTAAGGGAGCATTTGCTTGGAAAATGTCAAACATCAAGGGAATCAGTCCTTCATACTGCACACATAAGATTCTAATAGAAGATGACTACAAACCAGTCATTCAACCCCAAAGGCGTCTAAATCCCAAAGTCCAAGATTTGGTGAAAAACTAGATCTTTAAGCTACTTGATTCCGGGCTGATCTATCCAATCTCAGATAGTTCGTGGGTTAGCCCTATTCATGTGGTTCCAAAGAAAGGAGGAATGACTATAGTTTTAAATGACAATAATGAATTAATTCCATCTCGCATAGTTACATGATGGCGAGTGTGCATCGATTATCATAAACTTAATGATGTAACTCGAAAGGATCATTTCCCTCTTCCTTTTATTTATCAAATGTTAGAGCATTGATGTGGGAATGAATATTATTGTTTTCTTGATGGGTTTTTAGGATTCTTCTAAATTCCGATTGCACCCGAAGATCAAGAAAAGATGACATTCACTTGCCCTTATGTGACTTTTGCTTACCGACGAATGCTGTTTGGATTATGCAACGCACCAGCTACTTTCCAAAGATGCATGATGGTAATTTTCCATGACATGGTGGAAGACTTTATGGTAGTATTTATGGATGAATTCTCAGTATTCGGTAACTCTTTTGATTGTTGTCTGGCTAATTTAGATAGAATGCTTGCTAGATGTGAAGAAACCAACCTTGTATTGAATTGAGAAAAATGTCATTTTATGGTAAAATAAGGGATTGTTTTAGGACACAAATTTTCAGGGACTGGAATTGAGGTTGATAGAGCTAAAATCGATGTAATAGCTAAGTTTCCATACCTAACAAACGTAAAAGGAGTTAGAAGTTTCCTGGGTCATGCTGGATATTACCGAAGGTTCATAAAAGACTTTTCCATGATCTTTAAATCAATGACCCAACTTTTGATGAAAGACGCGAAGTTTGATTTTTCTGATGATTGCAAAAAGGCCTTTAACATTTTGAAAGAAAAACTAACCTCTACGCCTATCATAATATCTCCCAATTGGAACGTGCCCTTTAAATTAATGTGTGACGCCAGTGACTTCGCTGTTGGAGCTGTTTTAGGACAACGAATAGATGGAAAATTCAAACCAATCTATTATGCTAGCAAAACTCTAAATAATGCCCAAGAACATTATACCACCACTGAAAAAGAACTTCTTGTGGTTGTTTTCTCTTTTGATAAGTTTCGTCCGTATCTTATCTTATCAAAAACTATAGTCTACACTGATCATTCCACTTTGAAGTATTTGTTTAGCAAACAGGATGCCAAACCAAGGCTTATAAGGTGGATTTTGCTTCTTCAAGGGTTTGACATTGAGATTAAGGATAAAAAGGGGCAGAAAACTTAGTTGCTGATCATTTTTCGAGACTTGAGAACCCATACTTGGGAGCATTCACGGAAGAGGAAATCGCTGACAAGTTTCCCAACGAACATCTTATGATATTGAAAACCGAGTTAAATGACGATGAACCATGGTATGCTAATTATATTAATTATATTGTTGGAAAGATTGTGCCTCCAAATTGGACACCTAAAAAAAGAAGAAGATTTTTCTCTCAAGTAAAAAAATATTTTTGGGATGAACCATATGCATTCAAGCAATGCTCGGACAATGTAATAAGGCAATGCGTTTCTAGAAACAAAATCCTTGAAATCTTGGCACATTGCCATTCTAAACCAACTGGGGTCATCATAGTGAATCAATTACTGGAAGGAAAGTCTATGAATCAGGATTCTTTTGGCCTAGTATCTTTAAAGATGCTAAAGATTACCTGATGAGATGTGATGCATGTCAGAGATCTGGAAACATATCATCAAGGAGTGAGATGCCTTAGAACAATATTCAGGTATGTGATGTGTTTGACATATGGGGGTTGGACTTTATGGGACCCTTTCCTAACTCAAAGGGAAACAAATATACATTGGCAGCAGTGGATTATGTATCAAAATGGGACAAAGCTCAAGCACTTCCTACAAATGATGCTCACGTTATGATTAAGTTTTTGAGAAGGCTATTTGTAAGATTTGGAGTTCCTAAAGCTTTAATTAGTGATTGGGGAACATATTTTTGTAACTCTCAACTAGGAAAAGCCTTGCAGAAGTATGGAGTAACACATAAGTTATCAACGGCATATCACCCTCAAACTAATGGGCAAACTAAAGTGACCAATAAAGCCATTAAACGTATCTTGGAAAGATCATTTGGATATAATCTGAAGAATTAGTCCGAAAAACTTGACGATGCATTATGGGCATTCAGAACCGCCTACAAAACACCAACTGGATGCACCCCTTTTAGATTGGTTTATGGAAAAGCTTGTCACTTGCCTGTGGAGATCGAACACAAAGCATATTGGGCACTAAAACAATGTAATATGGATCTCGCAGCTGCAGCAAAAAACCGTTTCATGGAACTTAATGAATTAATGGAATTAAGAGATGGAGCGTACGAAAACACCGGGATCTACAAGGAAAGAACTAAGAGATGGCATAACTCTAGGCTTCATGAGGATAAGAATTTCAAAGTGGGAGACAAGGTATTGCTATTTAACTCTAGATTTAAGATGCATCCGAGTAAGCTCAAATCAAGGTGGTACAGACCAAATGTAGTGAAGACTCTGTATCCGTATGGAACCGTAGAGATCACCAATAAAAATGGAACCAACTTTAAGGTTAATCGGAAAAGGTTAAAGAAAGACCACGATGGACATATTGATACGGAAGATAAAGAAGTAGTGGAATTCAAAGATGATACAATGTGAAGAAAGGTGGAAGGAAAAAGTCTAACTTAAAGACTAGCTGAAAGAAAAGTGCTTCCCGGGAGACAACCCGGATTGTTATTTATTTTTATCGAGTATGTCTTCCCAGACATCAATATGGTGTATCCGCTTCATACCATACGGCGTATTAAATGTCTGGAAGTTATCAGTCATTTATTTTTATGCACTTTAAACATTATTGTCAGTTATGTCAATACGGCGTATTCATGTACATGATACGACGTATTCAACAGACTAACCCGTATTTAGATACTTTTTACAGGTTTCTCAATATGACATATTCCAGTTTATGGATACGGCGTATTGGTTTCCTGTACAATTTATTTAGCTTATTTAATTAACCATATATATCCGAGATAGGATTTTGCAATGTTTTTCCTATATTTTGCACATGACCTAAAGAAAATGTTGGGTTTGCAAACCTCAGAAATCTTGCTCATAAACTCAACTTGAAGAATCTACCGAGCAAAATATTAAGGGAGTTTCTCATTCTAATTCTTTTAATTTCCGTTTTTAATGTTTTATCTATACAACGAGGACATTGTATGATTCAAGTAGGGGGGATGAGAATTAGAATGTGTACTTGTCCTATTTTTCACATCAAAATGCTCAAATTATGCTTAAATTTAAAATTTTTTCAAGCATAATGTTGTGAAATTACTTGTTACATAACCTGCATACAATAATCCTTATTAGATATTGTGAGGATTTAACCTTATCTGTTTCTAAATGTTTACCCAAATTCCACAAAATATGAGTGTGCCGGTGATTTTGTAGACTTTCGAACTTGGCTTGGTATATCTATTCGCGACCATAATAATGAGTATTATGGATTTAGATAGAGTAACTTGTTTAAATTGGTAAATTTCTAGGATTACACCCAAAAAGCCTTTATATGTTGTTTTATTAACTAACTATAATGTTTAGTTAAATCCCCGTATACACCCTTTGTTACTCTCATCTTAAGAGTAAGATACCCCTAGAAAAACCAATAGAGCCAATCATTTAGGAATAACACCAACTGTTTGTTTCGTTACACCTTTACACCTTAGCCTACCCTGTCAGATTAAGTCCATTTATCAGTTGCTAGTTGCTTAAAGTGTAAAGTATGTATTTCCCGAGTCTTGTGTCAATTTTCTATCTTTGGTACGGTTGGGAAGAAATTTGCACATTGCAAATGGGAATGTATAAAGTAGTCAAAACTCATTTATTTTTACTACCAACACAATTATTGGTATGCCCGAAGAATGAAGAATTATCGAAGGAATTATCCAGAGTTATTATGATCGTGAAGATGGTGAAATTACATCGAGTTTCGTAGTTAGAATAAAAAAATGAAAAAATTAGAAAAATCGCATCAAAAAAGAAGTGGAAAGTTTGAAGATAATCGTTTCGCAAAAGCTTAGACCGAAGAAATTATACGAAGGATCGATTATTCGTTGATAAGTCTATAAGTCAACGATGTAAAGTTTTGTATAAAGTGGTAGATATTGCCACTTACCTTGTAAAAGTATGTAAAGTATGGGATGATTGGGAAGTAGTTATGTCTTTTTCCTGGTAACTGTCGGGAAAAAGTGTCTAGCAACTTGTATCTTAGACTTAATCTATTTGTTTCATAATTTTTATTTAACAACAATTTATTTCCCTTTCCTAATCATTAACCATGGGTTTTACACGAATGAGGATGTGATCGAACATGCATGTCTATTCCGTCGTTACTTTTGGTTTATTACTATTGGTGAAAGTTAGAAGATCCCTACCCTATATCATTCTTCATCCTAACCCTTGGTTAAACACGAATGAGGATGTGATCAAACACACATGTCTATTTCGTCGTTATGGCCATGTATGTGTACTTCAGCTGCCTTGTTGGTGTGGTACTTTTGGTAAAAGATCATAGAATGATCAACCCTAAGCCTTATTATAAAAACCCATTTTACTTTTATAAACTTGTTACTCCTTAGCTCTAGTGGTGGAGATGTGTATCCTTGCCAAGCCTATGATAGAATACTCGTCACGACCGAGCAATTGAGTAAATTAGTTACATGTTACCACATAGATTAGTTGAGAGATTTGAGTGTTTTCATCTTCCTATTTCGTGATGTGTTTGGTTGTGTACTTGTAATTGATCAAATAAATGTTTAATGGAAAAATCCTTAGGGATACATTTTCATAAACTTCTAAAGGCTACTTGAGGACAAGTAATTCAAGTGGGGGATATTTGATGACATCAAATAACGTCACTTTTATAGCATCATTTATCCCATGAAAATAAACTATTTTATATAATTATTGCAAAGAATTGTTACATAATCGTTTGTATGTGAGAATTGTAGTAATTATGGAGTACTTGGTGAAGATTAGCAAAAAGGCACGCATTCTGGAGCTTAAACGAAGATTACTGTTCTGACAACCAATACGCCGTATCCATCAAGGAAGATACGGCGTATCTGTGCCTGCACTTCACAAAAGACCACAAAGAAAATAAGATCAATACGCCGTATCCAAGGAAGACCAATATGCCGTATTCAAGCTATGGAAATAAAATATTCTAGAAGATATCGAACGTGGTCCCTACTCCAAGAAACCCCCAGTACGTCGTATTGAAGACTTTTGATACACCATATTGACCTTTTTCCAGACCTTATAAATAGAAAACTCAAAAACGAGTTTTAAGTGTGCTAAATCATATTTTTGATACCTAAACCATAAAAGTCGATTTTCAGAGGAGAAAAAGAGCAGAAGAGGTCTTGCAACGTAATTAATTCCATAGGAAACAACTTGTAATTTCCTATACTTTTGTAATCGTTTAGTTTTTGGTATCATTCGTTAACTCAGTTTGTTTACCTTAGCTATATTATTACTCTTTTATTGGTTATGACGTTTGAAGGCTAATACCTTCGGGTATTAGCCATTATTATAAAGATGTGAATGTTTGGTTTATTTATCTTGATTGCTTAATTTATCATTGATTGCTTGTTTATGTTTATCAGTTTATACTTGTTTACGTGCTTTTGTATGCGACCTATCATTCAACTGGATCTAGTGATATGGACCAAGTAATCTAGATGCCATGATGGCTCTCCATATAGTGATTTATACATCTAGACCAATATGATCAAAAATAACGACCTGTCTTTGCCCTTAGATTGTGAGCTTAGTTGGACCACCAGGTGACCTAGGGATCAACGAGTATGTTCTCAATTAATTGGTAAAGACTTGGTTAGTGGACTACTAGTGTATGAATTTCCATTAAGCAGTAAGTGGGTAAAGTCTCTATGAGCTAGGGTTTAACAAGATCACCATTGCTTTAATCCCTAAGATAGATTATAATCAGCAAATAAGGATGCTTTATGCGGATGCAAATAAGGTTTAAGGAAGAAGTACCGCCTTAATCTTAAGAATGATATGCCGCCTCGAGATAAGTAATCATTGCACTAAATAAACAAACCAACGTTCTGATTGGATTAATAATGGTTAATACAGTTTTCTTATATTTGGCTAGATCGCTCTTTTATCTTATGTTAATTTGCTTGCGTGTGTTTTAGTGTCTTAAGTTGATTTTAGTCACCACAAAACCCGTGCCAGTCTCTCAGGCTGAAAACCCCCCTTATCCGTTAGATTTAGGATTTACATAGGTTTAGCATAGGTTTAACATAGAATAGAATTAACCTAGTTTAGATAACCAAAATATTAATAAATTGAAAGATTGTTTCTCGCTCTTAGTGACCGACACCCTACTTACTACGAAACTACCACCGATCGGGTACACTGCCCGTTAAAGTGTTGTTTTTGGTTAAGTCGGCAAAATAAAAATTTAAAACTTGAAATCATAAAATCATAAAACCACACAACGACACAATCAAGTTTTTGGCGCCGTTACGGGGGAGTGAAAATTTAATCTTGATTTTTATTTGATATTTTGGTTTTTAACATTAGATTAGATCTAACCCTTAGGATTAATGTAATTTAGATTAGTGTTTATTCTGTGTATTTGTCTTTAATTGTTTATTAGTTTAATTGTTTATGTAATTATTTTCTAATACACTGTTCTGGTCGATAACCTGATACGGCGTATCCACTTCCATTAAATATGGCATATCTAACTTTCTGTCCAATACAACTTTCTATCAATTCTTGTTCAGCTTTCTTATTTCTAGATACCCTTGTGAGGCTTCCCATGGACATAAGATTGAAAGTTGATTTAGGAAAATCAGTTGGTGTGTTGAGATGCAAACGGTTTTTATAACACACCAACAGTTTTATCTTTTTCAAAATTCATTCGTCAATTCATAAGCTAGACCGAATCGATATCCAATATTACAAGTTCGATCCGTGTAGGATCTCACAAATCACCTACCCTAGAGCTTGTTTGATGTTGGCTCTGGAAGGATTTCCATCGTCACTATGAATACTTTAAGTATCACTCATATATTCTGGCAATATCACAAGGATAATGCGTAGGGCTCTTAATACATTTCTTGTTGTCACAATGTGTGAATCAGCAAGTATATTTTAGATAAGTGTCCTAATAAGATTTATGGATGATCTATTTTATGGCTCTAGACTCGATAGTGCACTTTGGTTTTAGTAATCAGAGGCTGGAGCAGACTGCCACCTTTTCAATACCAACTAACTTAAAGTGAGAAAGTTGATAGAAATATGTTTAATCTCTGTGAGAAATGAAACAAGATTCTTTTAAGAGACCTTGAGTGGCTGGGGAGGGTTGTGCATTGCATCGCTGGGTCCATGATGACTATCTTCAATACCAAACAACAACTTAGTGTTTCTGATAGCATATGTATTGACTCGGTTTCTGC
>BQNB010038964.1:19117-47382 GCA_026074375.1 Tanacetum coccineum | reverse complement strand
CGTGAAAGCTTAGCCTACCAGTGGTAAGTTGAGGAACTAGCTAGGGCTCAACACACCCGATCGAGTCAAAAATTATTCTCATTCTACCCATTAGGAAAGTCAAACTGTGACAAAACACTTAAATTTTTTTTTTTTTTTTTTTTTTGAACATTTTTAAATTTTTTCATTTTTTTGGTATTTTTGCAAAAATTTGGTGGTAAAAACGGGATTACGTGATAACAACGACTGCAGGCAAAAATCAAATCGAAGATCCCCCATACTAGAACTGAACATCGTCCTCGATGTTTCAAAGGGGTTCCTACGTAAATCTAAGGCCGTTTATGAAGTGTGACTTTTTCTCCTATTAGCTTGTTTCACCGTTATATAATTGTTGAATAAATAGAGTTGCTTTAGGTTTTTGCGATTCTTAGTTTAGATCCTTTCGTAGAGATACCCTATGGTGAAAGAAAGGTACACATCGAGGTTTTGTCAGTGTTGTGGGGAAATAGACTCCTGGACCATGGTCGGCTCGCATACCGATGTGGCAGTTGTTAAAAGACCACAGGATTTGAAATTTGGCTAATAATAATAAGTTATGTAATAAACCGAAGCCGAAATAAGACCACTACCTCTTGCCGGCTCACAACCGATGTGGTAGTCGTTTAAAGGGTGGAGGTAATAATAATAATAAAACTGTGGGCTGAAAAAAGTTTACTGCATCTTGCCGGCTCACAACCGATGTTGCAGTCTTCTAAATAAAGCACATAGTTATAATAATCCGAGACTGATAAAAGTTTGCTGCATCTTGCCGGCTCACAACCGATGTTGCAGCCTTCTAAAAGGTCGAGGAAATTACCGAGGTCGAAATATGTTTGATGCATCTTGCCGGCTCACAACCGATGTTGCAGCCTTCTAAAGGACCGAGGTTTAATAATGTTGCAATAATAACAGGAATAAAGCCAAATTTCAACTCCGAGGTTATATAAATAAAGCCTCCGTCTCTGGATTCCTAGTTGAGTTGTTGCGGATGAAATAAAAAGAATAACCCCTAAATCATGCGAAATTAGAACCTTAATGTGGACCTTATTCTCACCATACCGTCTCTTTAGGAAAGGATTTCAAACTAATTGTGGTCTAAATCGGGTTTACTTTATATTAATAAGGGAATAATTTATTTGTCACCAATAATGATAATAAAATCTTTAGATACAAAATTAGGAATAAGGGAGGAAAAGTAAATATACAATTAGCTTTTATGAAGTAGTTTAGCATCATAACTTGTATTTAACAATGATCTTGTTTTTAAGCTTAGTATGAAAAAGTGAAAGTTGGGGACGATGAATTTATTTTTGTTCCATGATCCTAAGTATTATCAAGAATAATGAAAGCATAATGTTATGAAGTGTTGAAGTATGGAAAGTTATGAAAAAGCATAAAAATGGAAAAATGTTAAAAATGGAAAAACGGGGCGTTCTTATAACTATTGATTTCTTAATCCTTTTAGATGAGCACTTAGCTACTTTTCAAAGTGATTAGTTTGAGGGGATTGGAATTTTTAGTTTTGAGCGTGTATTTATTACATTGCGTGAGGACACGGAAATACTTTAGTATGGGAGAATTTGGTATTTGCTATTTTATACATACTTTTAACTTGTAAAACGAACCTAAAAGACCAAAAACATAATAAAAATTGTAAATATATGTTTGTTTTTGTGTTTATGTATGTGCAGGTACCGGATATCAAGAAAGAGACAAAAATAAAGACAAAACCGGACAAAATCGAGCACGGGATCGGAAAGAGCACGAGAAAATGAGTCCAACAGTGCCTTCGGATTTTATTGGGCCAGTCCGTAACCCATTTTATGGGTCGGGCCAGCCCATTATGATCTTAGCCCAAATTGAGCCCAACAAGAAAGTAAAAAAATCTGGAGTGACATCACGATGACATCATTGTCATGTGCGATGAAATTAAATAGAAACAAGGCACATGACCTCCCACTCACCATGAAATAGGCGAATCATATATGGACGTGTGGCATGAGTTTGTTATGAGAATTTATTTCTAAAATTTTCATTTCACATCTAAAAGGGAATATGATCAAACGGATGACAGCTCTTGCGTTCAAAGGAAGCATACAAATGGCCACGTGGAGCTTTCTCAGCAGCTGGATCATGAATTTATAAGACTACGATCCGTGTGATTGGCAATAATAGCCAATGATTGGCTACTCAATTACTCAATGATTGGACATATTTACAAAATCACCCCTCTCTCACCCTATTTAATCAACTCGCCACCCTTTACTTTTGGGCTAGTTAGTCTTTTATTATTTTTAGTTTAGTTTAGTTTTTTTTGTTTGCTTATTTTAGTTTTTTAATAGCTTATTTTACTTTTTTTTGCTTATTGTATTTAAAAATATTGTAAAAGCTTTTTGTGAGCTTATTGGATCTTCTTATTGTACTCTTTAGCTTATTAGAAATTTAATGAAGATTTAAAGATTGGTTGCCTATTCTTATGGCTTATGTTTTTTTTTCTTTTCTTTTAAACTTTTCGAATAAAAGCTTATTTTTCTTAGCTAATTTTTGTGGCTTATTTACTGAGCTTAGTAACAAGTAAGTGGTAAATCAAATGAGTAGTATCATTGCTTATTTGATTTGTTCATCTATTACTTTTATAAGCTTTGATCAAATAAGTTTGTAAATAAGCTTTGAGATCTAGCTTATTTTCGAATTAGTTTAGTTTGTTTATTGCTTGTTTCATTTTTCTACTCTTTCCTCTAGCTTATCTCTTTATTCGGTTTAGCTCTCCTTTGGCTTAATCGATTCGGATCTAAGCTCAAATTTTCCAAAATAAGCTTAGGCTTATTAAATTTCTTTTTCTATTATAGACTTTCTTTTCAATTTAGCTTATTTGACAATCGTTGTGTTTTGCTTATTTGGTTTATTAACTTGCTTTTCCTTGATCTTAGTGTTTACTCGATTGAGAGGTTACTTTGTAGAATTTCGTTTAGTTGGAATTAATTAGTCAATCTTTTTAGGCTGCGTTAAGTTTGATAAATTCTTAATTGGGACAAGTTTAATTTTTTTTTCGGCCTACGTTCGTAATTTGAATTGCATATTAGTATGGTTTTGTTTGTCACAATCTAAAAATCTGTGTTGGGCCACGATTAGTTTGTAGAATTAATAATAGTGCCACATTTGGTTTATAAATAGGGACAACGTTTGATTTTTAAAGTATAATTGGGCCTTGCTAGTTATGTTGGGTTTTCTTTGATTTGATAAAATTGTATTCGTCCTGTGCAAATTTGAAGCTAGCGTTTGATTTGTTTTCATTTGGTTGGGCCTAGATTGCACTTAGACATACGTTTGGTTTGTTTAATTTTCATTTGGGCCAAGTGGTGTAGTAACAGGAAGTGAAAAATTAAATTTGTTATAAACTGTGTATGCTTAACAGTTTAATGTCTACTTTGTACTTTTTGGTACCGGTCTACTCATAAGGCGCGGAGCTTACGGGTTTATTTAGCTAGATAGAATTTAATTATTTTCTTTAGCTAAATAAACCGGGTGGTATTCGTTTAATTGCGGGTCTTCAATTCGGTTCTATTTTCTATCCTTTTTCAATACATTAGTGTAGATTTATTTTATCGTTTTATATTATGTTTGCCTATTTGATTAATATGAGTAGTGAGTAGTTTAATTTGTGTTTGCTAAGTGATTAGTGATTTGAAATTTAAGTACGGTTTTAAAGGTTTAAAAAATTAATAGTCATTGAAATTTTCCAATTTACATACCGTCATTTACTTTTAATGCAATTTAAATACTTGTCATTTATTTTAAAAAGCATTTTACTTTACTTGTCATTTAATTTCTTGAAACTTGTTTTCTAAGGATTTTAATTCGTTAAACCTAAGCCCGCACTTGATGAACAATTCACGTCACTTAGCAAGCATATTTGTCATTTATATCTTTTATATCAATTTTAGTATAATCTTGTAGTTTTAAATCTTAGAATTAATATTAGTTTAATTTTTAGTATAAAAATAGTTTAAAAAAAAAACCAAAACAAAACTTGGAAGACAATCAAGCTCGATTTACTAATTGATCGTAATTTCCATCACTCACACCGAGGAAAACGTTACCGTGGTGATTTACCTTTTTATTCTTTCTTAAGAATAATTTGTATGATACTTAGCTTACGTATACGTATATGTTTTATAAATATATATTATATTTGAGGGTTTTATTGTAAAGAGAGTATGATAAATGACACAACATCACACCACGATCTCCATGTTCTCTAGAACCTTTTAGATAAATCAGTTTCAGCCAACTTTGGTCACCAACCACCATTCTTTATTTGTGCAATGAAACACGAGATGGATTGATGTCGTATCAGGTAACTTAAGCCTATACGCCACATCTCCAATCTTTTCTAGTACTTCAAATGGTTCAAAATAGCAGGGAGCTAATTTATCATTTAACCTTTTGGATACTGAACGCTGTCTCTAAGGTCTGAGCTTCAAGAAGACCATATCCCCCACAAGAAATTGCACATCTCTTTGATGGCTATCCGACCATGCTTTCATAATTTGCTGAGCTTTGAGCAAATTCTTCCTTAAATCATCCAAAACACGATCACGCTCCTCCAAGTATTTATCCACTTCAAAAGTAGGGGCCGAACTAGTCTCATAAGGAATTATCTTTGGTGGATCTCTTCCATATAATATCTTAAATGCCGTTGCTTTACTAGATGTATGATATGATGTGTTATACCAATATTTAACCTAGGATAACCATCGAGACCATTGCTTTGGATTTTCAGAACTAAAACATCGTAAGTAAGTCTCAAGGCTTCTATTGACTACTTCTGTTTGCCCGTCCGTTTGAGGGTGGTAGGCTGTGCTTCGCTTCAGCGTGGTTCCTATTGAAATTTTTTGTCCATAATTTACTCATGAATACCTTGTCTCGATCAGTTACCATAGCTTTTGGTACTCCATGTAAGCTTATCACCTCTCGCATAAAAATCACAATCACTGTTGACGCCGTATAGGGATGTCTTAATGGAATGAATGAACATACTTGCTTAGGTGGTCCACTACTACTAATATGACCGTGAAACCTTCAGATTTAGGTAACCCGACAAAAAAGTCCATAGTGACCTCATCTCACACTTTGTTAGGTAATTCTAATGGCTGAAGCAACCCACTTGGGGTTAACGTCGAATACTTATGACGCTGGCATACCACACACTTTGAAACCAGCCTTGCTATATCTTTTCTCATTCCCGACCAATAAAGTTCAGAGGCCATGTGATGATAATTTTTTGTGTTGCCCTTATGCCCACCGGTTGCGTTGCTATGGAACTTAAGAAATAATTTAGGAATCCATTTGGACGTTCTTGGCAACACTAACCTGTTCTTGTACAACAAGAGCCCATCATCCATAGTATACCATGTGCATGACCCATCTTCTTCTAAGACTTTTTTCCATAAAGGATCAAGCTCCGCATCACGTTCCAGATCCTTTAACAATTTATCCCAACAGTAAACACTAGTCACCGATAAAGCTTTATATTCAACTGATTTAGCTCTTTTTGGCAAGGCATCAGCAGCACTATTGTCTTTCCTGGGTCGATATTAGATCTCAAAGTCATAACCTATTAATTTGGTCAGCCACTTTTGATATTCCTCCGATACCAACCGCTGCTCTAATAGATATTTAAGACTTCTCTGGTTTGTTCTTACTATAAAGAGATGACCCATTAGATATGGTCTCTGATGCGGTTATCGTAGGACTTCAACACGAAGTTTTACAACTCCCTAGGCAGAGTACCTAACCGTTGTAGTAGTAGTATAGGCAAGACTCGGGGGTTGTTATCGTTCTCTAGGGGAATAGGTTGGGAAGGCTTGATCACGGTCTAACATAATTCTAGGGGTTGAGAGAAGATTATTTTTGTGTTTTTATATTTTATAGAAAGCAGGTAAATCTATGGTTTGAGAGGTTGGTTTGATAGACTAATAACTAAACTAATCTACTAGTGATAACTTTATGATAATTGAATTATTTACTTAATCATGTATTACTTATCAGATTGTTTCTCCTAATCTTGTTGCCTTTTTGTACACAATGTGGATGACATTGATGTAAGTATTTCTAGGTCATGAACGGATTACACGAACCCGCCGTCTATCCATTATGTTTCGTGTAGGGCAAACACAATAAGTAAGAGTAATTTAAAGACTATTTACAAGGCCCTAAGAGTACATTAATGCATGTGAAATATCTTAGAGGGGATCAAACCACTATAAAGGGGCAGGTGTAGTATGAAGATTGCTTACTTGAATGGTATCCTTTCTACGCACTCGCGTTTCTCTAGACGTGTCTACAGCGATACAGACAAAAGCTGGTTTTCTAGAACCTAACGCGCACAATCATCAATCAAGAAGCAACAATAAAAGGATCTACAATCCGACTTTCATGCAATCATAAGCAAATACAAAGGAGGGTTTAGCCTCGCATGTTATTAAGATAGGTAAAGTGATAAATTCGATCAACACAAACATACTAGAACATATGAATGATTAATGATAAATAACCTTATTGATAAAAAATGGGATTCAGGTAGTTTGATAGGGTTTTGAGGCCCTAAAAAATGACCTATGAAGCTGCTACAAGAGCTAGGGTTCGTCTCCCTAAGTTATACAAAGTTATCCCAAAAGTTACACACTTGAAACCCTAAAATTAGTTTAGTATATATAGAGATATCGCTACGACGGCGTCACGTTGTAATCCTGACGCCTTCGCTACGTGGATGATTCTAGATCCTCATTAAGTCGGCTTTAGTCTAACGCCGTCACTAATTTCTGACGCCGATCACTAGATTGATCACGATGGTGTCGCTTTATGCCTGCGACGCCGTCTCCACGCGGGTGTATGCACATTATTTATGATTTGGGTGTAGAGTCGTAATCTCATCCGTTTTCTCCAAATTGAGCCCAAGTCACGTGTATTCCTCTCCAAAGGCCATCCAAGTTCTAAAACTTGAAAACATCACATAATTAGGCATATTTGCATGATTTTGGGGTAAATGACCCCCAAAATAGTGTATAAAATGACACATCATCAGTCTCCAAGTTTGAATAGCCGAGACCGATCGCCATCAAACTCCATCTCATCAGTAGACTTTAATTTAGCTCTAGTACCAACACTTGGTTGAAATAAGCGCATGGGTTGACCCTCTTACATTAACACTGCTCCTACCCCACTCCCAGATGTGTCTGTCTCAACAATAAACGGGTTGTTAATGTTGGGGAGGGAGAGGACAGGAACTTGCGTTATGTATTTCTCGAGTCTTGTGTCATTTTTTTATCTTTGGTACGGTTGGGGAGAAATTTGCACATTGCAAATGGGAATGTATAAAGTTATCAATTTACCATGCATCATCTTGCATCACGTTTACCTTCTATACTGCACGCATCTTGCATGGTTACATATAAAGGCGATTTATATAAACTTTTGCTTGTACAGGTTATGATTGCGCCTACTATTCCTGTCTCTACTGAGGAGAATCTTGGGGATCTAATCGACATCAGGGTGGATATTGTTCACCCTGCGCCCGTCGCTGTAGTTGTTTTTCATGCAAAGACCGTTGTGAGGACACTAGCCCAACACTGAGAGGCTATACGGGGCATACAAGAGCATTTGATAGGAGTGCCCATACAAGAGGAGCTGGCAGCTTTGAGATTTAGGGTATACATTGCTGAGGTGGAGAATGCCTCACTACGCGCTATGATTAGGACTATGGAGGTGATCGAGACGGTTACTCGTAACCATGAGAGACATGCTCGTATCGAGATTGAGCGTCAGTTGGCTTCGGTTTAGGAGACCCATCGTTAGGACCAAGAGGACTTCAAGAAGCTCAAGGAGCTCGTGACCAGTCAGTTCGGACATCGATCATAGATATCTTGCTCAATGATTTATGTATTAGCTTGTATTGGAGGTTGTAGTATTAAGAAACCATGTAGTGTTTTGGTGGGAAAACAATGAACCCGATTATCTATCAAATTATGGTGTTGTGAAAATTTCATCAATCTTATTTCAACTCTATATTTATTCATACATGCCACTTACTAAAACATTACTCCCTCCGTCCCAAAATTATTTGCCCCTATTGACTTTTTAAGTCTTTTTCTTCTAACCTTGACCTTAAATATTTTTGTTTGTCTTACATAATACTTGATGAAAATCGTAATTATGAAAATACATTTAAAAACCAATCAATTCATATACTTTACATTAAGTATTATATAACACAAACAAAAATATTTAAGGTCAAAGTTAAAAGAAAAAAACTTAAAAAGTCAATAGAAGACAATAATTTTTGGGACAGAGGGAGTATAATTTTATGAAACATCTCACTATCACATGATAAACCATTTTACTATCATTGACAAACTATTTCGCTAACATTTTATAAAGGACCTTACAATCATTTTATTATCACTTTATGAACTATCTCGTTATTAATTTGCAAAATAATAAACTACGTAGCTTTTATCATATAAACTAACATTTTGCACTATTTTGACAAAAATGAGCATCGCATCGTTAGCCCTCTAATATACATAGCCTGATCACCTATGTATAATTCAGGAAGGACCATGTCTTGCTGAGAAGTAGTCACCTTAGAAACTTTTGTCAAAAATTGATTTTCTAGTTACATTCTTGAAGAGCAAATTTTGTATGCGTATTCATAAAACGTGTTTACTTGGGGAACCAAATTAGTAACCATATCAACTAGGTAGACCTTTACGTCACCTTACTATAGGAAGTCGACATCATCTCACACCAAATCCTAAAAGTCTTTATGGTATAAATAAGTAGTTATAAACATTAAGATAACAAAGTTGGTTAGCGCATATTAGGAGGATTAAGATAAGTATCCGCACCTCTTCACCAACACGATTCCGGAAGGCAGCTCAAACTAAATTTCATGACAAAATTCTTTTAACACGGGGAGACTGTAACAATTCACATTTTCACGTCATTTTACGTCAATAAATATTCAACCATTTATTTTAAACTTTTACGCGTTTACTTTTAACCTCAACCGTTAAGTTAAATCGCATAAACTAAAAATCAACAATCAACGTAAACCGACATTAAATAAATAAAAGTTGACGTCATATAAGTGTTATATAGTTATTAAAAGGATAAATTATAAATTTTCGTATTTTATTTTTGTATTTTTACTTAAAACACTTACGTGCATGCATGCATACAAATAAACTAGCACCACCTTGTATATACTTACACACATATGTAATAATGCCATAATACAAAATTTTAAACACTCCCACTTTTGTTATTCATTTTTGCCGTACCGTATTCAAACAAAAGGAGAAAGGTAAACATTCTTATACACTATCCATTTTTATGCTAAGCTTCCTCTTATGTATTCATGTGACCAAACTTGAAATCTCTTCCTCCTTTCTTTCTTATATCCGGATATAATCAAAGAACCATACAAATCATGCCTATTTTGATAATCTAGATATAAAGGTAGGAGATACCTTTCCATAAGTTACTTTTATAATTCAAACACAATAACTAGTAATTCATAGTTCTAAATCAAAACAAACTTTCTCTCTTTGTCCTTGTGGTGTTCACGGCAGTAGAAAAAAAAAGAGAAGAGTTCAAGCTTAGATAAATTAATTTGCAAGTTCAAGGAATCATAAAAGGGTTTAGGTTAGATCAAACAAAAGGGTTTGAATAGGAGTTAGTAGTGTTCATCACCTTCATCCTACACTCAAGGTCTATTGAAAATCTCTATACTTTCATTTATATATTTCACACATTTATACGTCTTGTTAATTTAGTAAAATCACCACCTAGCTTTTATTTTAACAAGTCACAACAAGAATCAAGTTTTATACATAATTAAACAAATATATACACATGGTAAAATTATGTTGCAAATGTGTTAGATCTATGAAAAATATTCATTTTGATATATTACAAGTATTGGATAATTTATATAACTAGTTGTTGATTATTATTGTGTAAATTAGTTTATATAAGTTATGGCTTATTTATATTGTGTTCTTGACATTTAATTATGAATTGGAAGACTATAAATTAGAGGACTTTAATTATATACAAGAGGTTGTATTGGATAAATTAGAGGACTTATAGTAATTAAAACATAGTAAAAATCAGTAAGTAAAACATATATAATTATTTATTCAAAATAGTTCGTACCTACTGTTTTAGCACGAATTTCTAGGAAAAGTGAAACCTTAAAAATGCGATAATACATCTCAAGACGATTCCGAATATATAAGGAACTCGAAAAACGGACTTATAACGAAGAAGTTATAGCCGATTTAAGTTTGACGAAAAACTAGTATTTTTGACAGCTTTGCAAAGTTTTCGAACCTTCTGTCCAGTTTGCGGAAACGCATTTTTGACCCTTTTCGGGTCCGAGTCAGAAATATTTATAGAAGAGAACTTGTAGATTATGATTTTCCGTTAAATACTCGAGTTGGAACGACCCGTAACGCATTATAACGAAGGAATAATAGTGTATAATCTATATAATATTAATATGCTTTTTAAAACTTTATATATATTATTTACGAATTTAATTAAACTATTATATCGCTTTGGGCCTCATTAGGTCTGTTGGGCTACTATTTAAATTGTATCTCTTGGACCTGTTTGTTTGTAGAATTTGAATTAATGCTGGGCCTAGTGGTTATGTTAAAAGTAAATGCAAACTTGAATTGGTATAAATTGTTTTAACCATAACAGTTTGTTTTCTTTTTGTTGCTTTTGGTACCGGTCAACTCACAAGGCACGGAGCTTAAGGGTTTATTTAGCTAGACCGAATTTGATTATTTGTTTTAGCTAAATAAATCGGGTGGTATTCGTTTAATTACGGGACTTCAACTCGGTTCCATTTTCTATCTTTTTTTTCAATTTATTAGTGTAGTTTAGTATAAAAATGTTTTGCTTTGCTTGTTTGATCATTATGAGTAGCGAGTAGTTTAATTAGTGCTTGTTAAGTGATATCGTGAATTGGGATTTAAGTGTGGATTTCAAAAAGGTTTAATTGATTAATAATTTTTTATTTAGATTTATGATTTAAATATTTTAAAGGGCAAAATCCGTGTAGGTCCTTGTGTTGGATCTATATAGCCTTTGTAAGACAATAGCTAACTTGAATAAATCCAAATCAACTATGTGAGAGACACTAACTATGAATACCAAGTGTTAATGCGGAATCTTAACACAAGTATTAAGAAGAATATAATACTAACTTTGCTATTGATTTCTATTAAGCTTCAATGCTTCTATTTGTTATATGAAACTCTATGTCGTAGGGTTCCTTTTATACACCAAGGAAACCCTAGAAGGCTTTACAAAACGTGTGAAAGGATAATGCATATCCTTTCCTAAGATATCTCCTAAAATATCTCTAAGATAACTACTACCTCTATTTTGTTACATAAACAGACTTAACTAAATACGACCAGTACTAACTATAGTACTGCCACTCTACCAGTACTAACTATAGTACTGCCAGACTTAACTTAGTACTGTCAGACTTAACTTAGTACTGCCAGAACTAACTAATACTACCAGACTTAACTGTTATACTACCAGTATTAAGTCTTTTACAATATATTTCCCAACAATCCTCCCCTAACTTGATCTTCACTTGTGAACTTCAAGTTTCTTCAAGTGTCTTCCATTTGAGCTTCCTGAGGATGTTGTAAATAAAACTCTTCAAATTATTCTTGAGCTGCAATTCTTCAAATTATCTCTTTTTGATCTTTGCTGCCACAATTCTTCAAAAACTTTTCAGCAACCCTTCATATCAGCAATCAAATCATATAGTTTCAGACTATTCTCATCACTTCCAGGTGTGTTAACTCCTGTGAGAGGTGAATCATTGAAACTTTAAATGGATTTGATGTCTCTTTACCAGTTAGCCATTTACTCTGGAGTAGTCAGTCCTTTGGCCACCAGAAAGGTGCATGTCCATGGTTGACTGAAAACCATTTCAACTCTCAGTACATGAAACATTGGTAAGTTGAATACCATATGGTTTTTGGCAAACCATTATAGCCATAAACGGATTTGATATGCCTTTACCTGTAGCCGTTTCCTCAGGGCTAGTCAATCCTTTGGCACCTAGAAAATGTAAATTCTATGGTGGATTGATTACCATGTCAACTCTTTGTACATGAAACTTGGTGACTTAATGTACCATCCACGTTTTGGTAAAGTGTCAACCATCTAATATGGAATTGCAATTTGTCTTTACCATAAGCCATAACCTCATGGACTAGTTATGGTTTTTCCACAGCCTTTACCACAATCCATAAACTTGAGGGCTAGCCAACTCTTTACTAATTAGATATGGTGAGTTGATAACCATACAATTTTTGGCAAATTGTTAGCCATTAAAGGATTTGAGAAGTCTTTACCAATAGTCGTTTGCTCCTGGACTAGCCAGTCCTTATGTCTGTTAGACATGGTGGACTGATAACCATTTGTTATGTTAGTGCATAGCACCTCCACCAAGTGTTGTTCTCCTCATCTCCATCCTAGATATCTAACTCATCAATCTTCATTACTTCCTAATGCCAGCTTGCTTTTCCATCATTTTCAAAAGTCTGTAGCAATCCTTATTTGGTTTTCCTCCTTGAAGCTTTTTATCTAGCATAGCTTTGCATACCTCAGCAGTTAAAGGATATTTTCTTTCAGTCAACATATAAATATTTGATGACTCTAAGTTTAAGCAATGTACGCTGCAGGTAGTATAATATCTCCAACTTATTATTCTTTGTTGACCTAATGAACTCCAAATAGGATCTGTACTAAGGGGTGCCTCAAACATATTCTTTAAATATTCCCAAAGTACCTTCTCAAGCTCATCCTCTGGTCCATTCATACCATATCTATTCATGACAATATAATTCAGTAAGATCATCCCTGGTTATGTCCTTCAGCATAGCTCCAAAATTTATGTACACTATATTAGTTCCATCTTCCCTAACAATTTGGTACACACCTTCCTTTCCTTGCTTGATGATCTTATAAGTAGCTATACTTGGGAGTTTTATAGCCACAAGAACAGGATTAACAGGAATATTAGTACCTGAAATAGGATCAACATCTTTACTAGCTTCAGATTCATCCTCATCAGTCTTGTCAGAATGTAATCCTTTCCTAGCTATCTGTTTCCTCCTCTTTCCAGTCTTCTTGGTAGACTCATCATCTTTTGCTTCATCACTCTTTAGTCTTTTTGAAGTCTTTGTTTGAAGTTCTTCACCAAATCTTTTCAGACTATCTTTTGTAGCTTCAAAGTTTATAGGTGCAAAAGATTCAACCTGCTTCACCAGCTTATCAAATTCTTCTTTTACTTCTTCAAAACTTAAATTCTTCAGCTGAGACAGCTTCCATGTCCCCTGATTCTTCAAGTAATTCATCATATATGTTCTCAGCTGTGATTGGGTCATGGGCTTATTTCTTTTAGCTCTTGCTCTTTCCTCTGCAAAGTGTTTCTTCCTTTGATTTACTAGTTCAACCATCTTCTTTGCAAAGTCTTCTCCTTGTAAGCCACTTCCTAGCACACTCTTTGACAACTCTGCATTAGCTTCAATCTTTGCTCTAATAAGATCCCAATCTTCATCTGTGTAATGCTGAGCTTCAAATTGAACTTGAGCTCTTCTTTGCTTTTGTTGCTCATTTAATTCTTCTTCTTCTGCAAGTCTTTGTGCTAAGAGAGAATCCAAGTGTACTTGTTTAGCCTCTTCTTCTTTCTCCAAAGTATCCAATCTGATAGCTTCAGCGAGACTAGCTTCCTCCTGTAGAATTTGTTCCTTAGTCTTCTTAGGAGCTTCTTCAATGATCATAGGAGCTTTTCCTTCTCTTTGGCCTTTATCAGGGGAAGGAATGGACTTTTTAATACTGTCAGTACTAACTTGTCCACTAACAGTACTAACTTTGCCACTAACAGTACTAACTTTAATACTGCCAGTATTAACTCCTTCAGCATACCCAGTACTAACTTCTTCTTGAAAATCCAAGCTAGTGACAACCTTCTTTCCCTTAGTCTCTTTCCTTCTCTTATACCTCCTTCCCTTATCTATTGACTTTGGCTTTTGAGAAGCAACCCTGGAGAGAGTTTTAGCTGCTTCTAATGTAGTAGGGCTTATGTCTTCAACTTGTTCCTCCCCTGAAGCATTGACAGTAGTCTTAGAAGGAGTAACCAGCCCTTGTACCAAAGAAACTAGAGGATCATCTTGACTTTTCCTCCCCTGATCCTCAGGTTCTTCCTCTTCAGAGTCTGAGAAGACCACATTTCTCCTTTTCAAAATACCTTCCAGCTTCTTCACCTTCTTGACCAACTTCACAATAGCACTCCCCATTGTCAGCTTGGTTTGCTTGAGATCCTTTTCCAGACTATCAACTCTTGTCATTAATTAAGGAACTAATTGAAGCAAATCATCCACAGTCATCTGTCCTTAGGGCCTCTTCTTGTGTGGTGAAAGTGTTGGTGTGCAGGGATGGTTTCCTCAAAGTGTGGCCCAAAGGTTTCAGGGTCAGTTTCAGGGATTTAGGTGTAGGTGTAGATGAAGGGATAGGAGTAGTTATAGGCGGTGGAGATTGTTCTAATGGTAAAGATGTAGATGGTACTAGAATTGTGGATGATGATGGTTGAGATTAAGCCACATCAGGATGTTCTTGACCTGCACTTGGATTAGTAGTAGCAACAAGCAGCATAGCAGGCAACAAAGGTCTTGGTGCCCCTCTAAAACCCCTTTTCATATTCCCAAAAATCTTTTTGGTCAGGGTCACAGCCAGATAAGGGTGTTTGTTTTCCGTTTGAATTTCCAAAATCAGTTGCAGAAAACGAGGATACATCAAAAACTTTGTTTTGCTTTTCAAGTTTGCCACCATGCCATCAAAAATTAGTTTTGAAAAATTATAAACTCTGCCAGTGGAAAGACAAATCAAAGCAGTAGCAATATTGCTACCAAATTGATCCCATCCACCACTCTTAGAGCTTATACAATGCAAAATATGGTGGACTAAAAATCTCCATTGGGGTGTGAAAAAGCTTTTCCAAAAGGTAAAAGATCCGTCAGTAGGATACCCCATATGCCCCATCCCCTCAAAAATCTCATTGTTTGGCAACATTGTAATCCCTGAAGCATCTGCTAATTGAAGCTTATTTCTAATAGATGCCTCAGTGATTGTATACACAATGGTATCAATAGTTGCGTGTAATTCTAGAGTCCCATCAGCAAGAGTTTTGGCAGTAGCAGTCTGCCAAAACTGTTTGACTAGGGAATCATAGATAGTAGGATTAGAAGTTAAGGCATACCTGAGGTTGGAACCTCTTAGAAAATCCACTATCTCTGCAAACCCTGCACTTTCATCAGGCTTGCGCAAGAACCCCACTTGATTGTGTTTGTCGCAGTATTTTAATTGAGCCATGAATCGAAAGTAGTAATAAAAGGTAGTGACTTGAACTGAAAATTTACTGGGTTTAGGTACGAGTGAGGTTGTAGATGCTGGTAGCAAGACAATTGACTATATTCTTTATAAAAATAAAGAAGATTTTTACTTTGCGAAAAGGAGATAGCAATAAACAGATAAGTATGAAAGAGAAATCAAACATTATCTATATATAGCTTCTCTGTTAACGACAATAGCGCCGTAAAAATCTGTAACGGTAACATTTAAACAGTGTTTAAACAGAGAAAGTCAATTTTCCCGCAACCAGCACTAACAATAACCTACCAGTATTAAAATTTACACTACCAGACTTAACTTTGGTCAACCAGAATTAATTATGATACAACCCGAATTAACTCTTTTTCAACCAGAATTAAGTATTTACTGAAGATTTACAAAACAAAGACCTTATCACACCTGCCTTACATCTGCAAATCCATGCTATTCCTGCAAGAATTAGACTAAAACAAAGAAAAACATGCTGCAAGAGTTTGTATAGACAGAATTAACTTAAACTAACTACCCGAATTAATACTACTAACTACCAGAATTAATACTACTAACTACCAGAATTAATACTACTAACTACCAGAATTAATACTACTAACTACCAGAATTAATACTATTAACTACCAGTATTAATACTACTTAAGCCAGATTTTAGTTAAACTAACTACTAGAAGTAACACACTATACAAATTTAATCCTCCCCCCTTAAATGTAGCTATGTTTTTATCATTCCCAATACTAACCACTAAGAATTAAACCGGGTCCATCCAAGGTTTAGTCAATAGGTCCAGCTACAGTTTAAGGTCTGTGTGAATTTCTCCACACAATGAGCTTCTTCTCATAACAATCTCTTATAAAATGGTGGCGTATCTCGATGTGCTTTGTCTTGGAATGATATACTGGGTTCTTCACAATGCAGATTGTGCTTTCATTATCAATGTGGATTTTGGTATTCATGAAATTGAAACCATAGTCCAGCAGTTGATTTTAAACCCATAATACTTGTCCACAGCAATTTGCAGCAACTACATATTCAGCTTCAGTTGTAGAAGTAGCCACTATGGTCTGTTTCTTGCATTGCCAAGAGATAAGTCTTTGTCTAAGAAATTGACAACCACCTATTATGGATTTCCTGTCAAGGTTGGACCCATCATAATCACTATCAGAGAATGCTTCCAGGTCAAAAGGTGATTCTCTAGGATACCATAAGCCCAAATTTGGTTTGTCCTTAAGGTACTTAAAGATTCTCTTCATAGCATTGAGATGTGAAGTCTTGGAAGTGACCTAAAAACGAGAACAAACACATACTGCATACATTATATCAGGCCTAGAGGCAGTTAAATACATGAGAGAACCTATCATGGATCTATATAAGTGTACATCCACATCAACAGCTTCCTCATCTTTTGTCAATGCCACTTTGGTCTCCATGGGGGTTATTGCAGTTTTCACATTTACAAGATTAAATTTCTTGAGTATCTCAGCTACATACTTGTTCTGAGATATGAAGATCCTTGCCTTGTTTTGTTTGACTTGTAATCCTAAGAAAAATGTGAGTTCACCCATAAAACTCATCTGAAATCTGCTTTTCATCAAGGCTTCAAACTCATCACACCAAGACTTTTTGGTAGATCCAAAAATGATATCATCAACATACACTTGAACCAACATGATATCCTTCTTGTCCCTTTTAATAACTAAAGTCTTGTCAATCGTACCCCTCTTGTATCCATGCTTCTCTAGGAATGTTGATAAAGTAGCATACTAAGCTTTAGGAGCTTGATGCAGTCCATACAAAGCTTTGACCACCTTATAAACCTTCTTAGGGTGATCAGGATCAACAAAGCCAGGAGGCTGTGAGACATAAACCTATTCATCTATAGTTCCATACAGAAAGGCACTTTTTACATCCATTTGGTATACTATGAACCCCATAAAGGAGGCAAAGGCTAAAAATAACCTGATAGCTTCTATTCTTGCCACAAGAGCAAAAACCTCATCATAGTCAATACCTTCTTCCTGCGTGTACCCTTGGGCCACCAATCTTGCCTTATTTCTGACAACCACTCATCTTTAATCTCTTTTATTTCTATAGACCTATTTTGTACCAATTACCTTCATTCCGTGAGGTAGATCTACAATAACCTATACTTGTTGCAGCTTAAACTGTAACAACTCCTCTTGCATGGCTTGAACCTAACTGTCATCTTGTAGAGCTTCAAAAATCTTTTTAGGTTCCTCCTAAGATAGAAAACAGGAAAACAAATAATGTTGTTGATCTTTGTGATTGTTTCTTTGCTGCTTTTGAATATAGCTGAAAAGTGCATGAGCTCCTGATTTTTGTTGCACTTTGCTTCTAATTTGCACAGCTGACTTAGGATCACCAAGTATTTGACTTTTTGGGTGAATATTGTGAATTCTAAGAGTAGGAGTGGGACTGACTTTAATTTCTGTTGGTAAGCTGTTGAAGTCAGTTATCACACCCTCTTCATTATAAGATGCTTCATCAAAAATTCCTGTCTCAGACTTGTGAAAGATTTCGAGCTCTAGCATAGGTGAATCATCAGGATCAAACCTACCAGTATTAACTGACTCACTACCAGAATTAACTAAAAGAGTGCTGGTAGATTTGTTTTCAGGTACTGTCCCTAAATGATTTTGAGCGATTTCTTCCAACTTTCTTCTAAAAGCTAGAATCTTAGGATTATCTTCTGAAGTGTCAGTAGAAGAAGCCTCCTTCTCTTGTTGAGGTTATGTCAAAATCTCCTCTTTCTTTGAATTTGTAGAAGACTTCATTGTCTCAACTTTTTATGCAGTATTCTTTACAGCTGAAGGCACAACAATAAGCTCTGCATCCTCATCTTTTTTCTCAGAAGCATTAGCATTTGGAGTTTGTAAAGTACCTGCACTATGGGTTACTTCTGAAGTACCTACATGTAGGTTAGCTTGATTCTCCAAAGATACAGGAATATAATTCATAGAATCAGTAAGATAGTCAATATCAAACATCCATCTATACCCTACTCCGTTGACATTAGGTTTATCTTCAAGAAAATTGACATGCAGATTTACTTCTACTCTTTTGGTTACTAAATTATAAACCCTATATGCTTTGATATTTAGTGAGTAACCAACTAAGAAACCCTCATCAGATTTTCCATCAAACTTGCCAAGCACACTAAGAGTATCTAAAATTGTAACATGACACCCAAAAGGTCTTATGTAGCTAATAATTGGTTTTTGGCCAAACAAAAGCTCATAAGGAGTTTTGTTTTGAGGTTTAGTCACTCTTACCTTATTTAAAACATAGCAAGCAGTAGAGACTGCTTATGCCTAAAAAGTAGTTGGTAAGAGTGAGTCTGCTAGCATTGTCCTAGCAGCCTCAATTAGGGTCCTGTTCTTTCTTTCAGCAACTCCATTTTGTTGTGGAGTTCTGGCATTGCTATACTCTTGTTTTATTCCCTTGTTCCCACAAAATTCAAGCATATCTCTATTCTTAAATTCAGTGCCATTATCTGATCTAATAATCTTAACCCTATGATTAAGCTGGTTTTCAATCTGCCTAATGAAGTTTTGAAGAATGCCACTAGTTTCATCCTTAGAGGCCAAAAAGAATACCCAACTAAATCTGGTATAATCATCAGTAATTACAAGGAAATAACTTGCATGATTAATGCTTTTTACAAAAGTAGGTCCAAAAAGATCCATATGCAAGGTGTGTAATAGCTCAGTGATTAATCTTTCTAATTTAGCCTTGCAGGAGGCCTTGTGTTGCTTTCCTTTATGGCAAGCAACACATGTTTGGTCATTTCTGAAAACCTTGGAAGGTAGACCTCTTACAAGGTTTCTCTTCACAAGTTTGTTTAGGTTTTTAAAATTGATATGACCTAACCTCCTGTGCCATATTTTTAGATTCATCAAATGTGTGCTTTAAACAATCAAAACAGGCAAAACCTTTTTGCTGTGTGTAGGTGTATGCATATCAAGAACTGTACTTATTGTGATGTCTAGCGGACCTTTAAGAAGTATCTGTTTTTTCATCAGGCTTCTTAAAGTTTAGAAGACACCACAAAAAGACATTCACGTTTCAAGAAAAAGAACCTTGTGCTGCTTATCACATATTTGTGATATTGAGAAAAGGTTAAAATGCCTTAGTTCTTTTACAAAAGACACACTGTCAAAATCTAAATTACCAACTCTTATTCTTCCTTTACCAGTTATGTAGCCTTTGCTACCTCTAAAGGTAACAGATCCCCCATTGAATTCTTCAAAATCCTCCAGTTGATCCTTGTTACCTGTCATGTGCCTTGAGATCCATTATCAAATATACCTCTATCTATCATGTTCTTAAGTGGATGATCCTGCACATGAAAAGGAGAAATTAGTTTCTCTTAGGGACCCATGCCTGTACAGGCTTGGGTCTGCGTTGTGGACCTTTTGTAATCACAGTTCTAATAAAAGTTGGTACACAATTACAATTGGATTTTGGTCTAATGGGTCTCCAATTATAACCTGCTGAGGTCTTAACAGCAGATCCCCAATTTCCCTTTACAGCATGAGAATGAGACATTTGTGTTGTATTTTTTGCAAAGGGTCTTCTTACGGATGAATGTGATTTAGAAAAGTTACTTCTTTGATTAAACTTATTCACTTGTGGTCTTTCAGAAACTTAAACGCGCTGCGCGTCGCTGCTCCTGGTTAGGTACTGGCTGTTTAGGTCGTAACAGAAATTAACATTAAAACTACCAGTATAAATTTTGATCCAAACAAAATTAACATTTTGCCTAAACAGAATTTATATTTGTCTTTTCGAACAGTGACGTTACATTGGCTAACGTATTAACATTTGGCCCTACAGATAGAGTATTTTACTGACTCCTAGGAACAAATGTTTAGCATGATTAAT
Source organism: Tanacetum coccineum (assembly GCA_026074375.1). NCBI lineage: Eukaryota > Viridiplantae > Streptophyta > Magnoliopsida > Asterales > Asteraceae > Tanacetum > Tanacetum coccineum. The sequence goes on along the minus strand of BQNB010038964.1, from coordinate 26,954 downwards.
CTGTAACATTATTCATACGTGGTTTTTGTTACGCCCATTGCTAGTATTAAAAAACCCTTTGTTTCTTAGGTGCAGCCTCTCTAGGCTATTTTCTTTTCATAGTAGTCACAAATCTTTGACAAATGGCGTTAGACGACCACAAACAAACCATTTCTTCTTTCTGTGAAAGATTTAACCTTCCCCTCGTTCTTCTTTCCATTCATAAGATTCAAGAGTTTTCCTGTTAACATTAGGGGTTTCTTGATCTTTGATTGGTTGCATAGGAGTTTTTATGTATGTGAACCACAACTTAGGTTCAACCTCTTTTGATTTAGGGTCTGCACTCCTTTTTTCAATTTATTGTAATAGGTTTAGACACATACCATCGCGACCGCGCGTCGCGCGTCGACGCGCGCTCTCTCGCCACGCACAGATCAAGATCAACAGAATGTTTCAGAGGATTAGTTCCAATAGATCGATGACTGTCATTAGATTGACAGGTGAACATTCACTTGAATCTTCCATCAGTTACACTGTGGTTCAGGCTTTGGGGGTCCCTTTTTTACCATTAACATACAAAAAAGACTCAATCAATTTCTTCTTGTGGATCTTAGGAGTATAATTCCACATAAGGGATGTGGACACTTTAAAATCATTTGTTTTTTTTATAAATTTACTGTTACAAAGGTTTTCCCAACTGAGTCCTTTCTGTACAATTAAAACAGAAAAATTCATTTCTTCCTCATAACTTAGAACCTCTTTGTATGATTTGATTGTCATACCCTAAGGCAATTTTACTACTTGACTCATGCCAGAATGTATGTTTAATCTCCAAAGATTCTTAAAGAAGAATCTTCTCCATGAATCTAATGTTTTCTGCCAATTGTTCCTTATTCTTATACAGCTTTCATTCAACTTCTACTATATTTTGAATGCCTTTTCATCCCTTTTTATATATTTCATTTGCATGAAATGTAAGGCTTTTCATTTGGAGAAAGTTGATGTGTGTGTGAAAAGTACAAGTTGGAGCTATCTAGTTTCTTTACAAAGCTTTGACTGTAGGCAAGTTATTTATGCTTCTTGATCACCTAACTGAATTCATTTGTTTTAATCCAACAACAGTGTTTTAAAGGGTATTGTATGAATCTAATGCAAGTTTAAGAACACAATGTACCTCACTACTGGAGCTGATAGACATGGAGAGCATGATTGTATCTTAATCCCTTCAGTTTGTTTCCCCAATTGACAATACCATCATCCATTGTCCAGGCTAGCCCTTTGTTTCTTTTTGCCGTTGTTTCCAGCTTCTTGGTGTTGATAAAAAGAGTCTTTCTTCTTCTTTCCATCATGTGTCCCCTTTGCTATACATTCCCTAGCAAAATGACCAGTGTTGTGACAATTAAAGCATTCAAGCTCCTTTTTGTCAAAACCAACAGGTACTTTTCCATCAACATGAACTCTCCTTCCTGTTTTCTTATAAAACTTATTCATTCGAATAACAATCATTGCTATTTGCCAGTTTATGTCCATCTCTTCAATGTCCAAGTCATCAATCTGTTCCAAGTCTTCATGAAGTAAGTCTCAGTCCTCTAATTGTTTGGCAAAGAGGGAATAAATAACTTCATCAGCAAAACCAGCAAGAGCTTCTTTTTCTGGAATATTGGTTGAAGAAGTAGAAGGAGTGCAAGTATTGTAGGCACTAGTAAAACCAGACTTAACCTTATTAGTGATGCTTTTGCTTTGTGAAACAAAAGCAACATTTTGAGCACTTAAAAATGTTTTTGAGGCACCTTGGATTTCCTGCTCAAAAATCCTAAGGTTATTGTACAGATCATCAATGGATAAAGTGTCAACATCTGGTTTAGTTCTCATAGTCATTGCCAGATTAGACCATACTGGGGGCAAAGATCTGAGAAACTTATGATTTGCATCCTCAGTTGATACTTCAGCATCATGAGTTCCAACTCTGTGAATGTAATATGTTGGAATCTGGTCATATCCCTTTTAAACCTTATGAACTGTGATATTGTAATGCTTCAAACTGTTGTTTGAAATTCAAACCTTATGCATTTTCTTTGAATTTGCTATTACCATCAAACCTAGTTTGAGGCTTCCAGATTTCTTTTCATCATCCATTCTATGAAATCTTCTCATATGTTACCCTTAGGGAATGGCAATCAGCAAGATATTTTAGCCTTCCTTTCCTTTCACAACTTGAATTTCTTTTTTTTTTGCCGCAGTCTACTGGTTTGGAAGTATTCGAATAACACCATCCTTTCTAGTTGAAATTCTCTTCTTGGAGTTTCCATTTGAATTACCTACAACCATCATTGTCAATGTACCTCTAGGTATGCTCCATCTTCCTTACGACCACTATATCATACTCCTCATTCTTCAGAGTCCTGGATTCAGAGTGTTATGATATTTCTTGGACCTTTGAGTTTTTTTCGGAACATCCTTCAAAATTAAGACGGGCTTTCACTTCTTTCAACTTTTCTTGCTGCATTTTTTCTTGGTGGACTTTTTTAGCTATTATTGGTAACAATTGATGATAATACTAGTCACTATACTCTCGGAGGGCTGCATCGGACGCGGGCCTTCCCGAGTTTTTTGAGGTTTGCTCCTTTCCTTTTACCACTATGTTTCACACGACGGACATGGGTGGGGTGGGATTGAGCTTTGCTTGTTCGCTCATGGTGAGTATTTTAGGAAACGCAGTTGTGTACGGGTCCTACGAATGGCGCCAACTTGTTAGTACAAAATATGTCACGGGATATAAGATGGGATTAGAACGCTTGTTGAGCTGGACCTCCAAGCTCTCTTGAGGCAAGATCTTGTACTAAACCAAGTGATTAAGAATATTTCCTGCATAATGAGAGTAAATCGTTAGCCTTGCCGTGGGGACGGACGCCACGATTAGACTCCGGCGTAAGAGTAAGAAATCATGTTGTCTGAAGTATATGTGTGTGTGTATTTTAAGGAGTCAGAGAATTGTACCTTTTAGTGTGTCAGAGGGATCCTTTTATAGGGGAGTCTAGTACTAGGGTTTCCTAGTATTTCGCCTATAATCGTAACTGCCAGAGTGGGGCCCTTGTTGGGCAAGCGTCTGCGGTAATCGTGACCGCGGACGTAGATTCCCTTTCGTGGACGTTAGTTGGTCCGCGAAAGGTCTGCAGGAGCGGCCAATGTCCAATCCACGTTCGTCTTGTATCTGGGCCGCGCCAGTTTGGTACTAGGCTTAGTTTAGACTTATTATACTTTATATTTATTTAGTTGGGTCAGGGCCCTATTGTGATGGTAAGGCCCAGGCCCAAGTATCTGTCGTATCTATTATACGTCATCATTGTTTAAAATGGTAAATTTATAAGATTACACCCAAAAAGCCTATATATGTCATGATATTAACTAACCACATCGGTTAGTTAACCCTCGTATAAACCCTTTGTTTACTTTAACGGTAAAGATAATAAGTTTTGGAGGTGATAATTGATTGTAGATGAAATTGTAACTGTGTTTGTGTGTACAACTAAGCACATCTTTCATAACCTCTGGAACATTCTTCTTTATCTTTTTTTGGCCCTTCTCTACTTTGCTTGGCTCGTAGCTTGAAAGTATTGTACCAACCCTTCGGGGGTGTGAAACTTTACTGCTGCATAAATTGTATTATTGTAGACACTGCGATTCTCATTTTTTGCATTACGGTTCTTCCGAGGAGAATATTATACGAAGAGTTGGACCTAATGATGAGGTGTCATTTTATACACTTTTTTGGGGTCGTTTAACCCCTAAATCGTGCATCTATGCTCAAAATAGGTATTTAATCGTTCCTTTTCAGGTATTTTACATTTAGAAGACATTTGGAAGAATTACACGTGACTTGGGCTCATTTGGAGAAGAAACGAACAAGACTACGAACCTACACCAACATCACTCAAGATAATGTTCTTAGTAGCTCGAGACGGCGTCACCAATATAGCGTGACGCTGTCACAACGAAGACCAAGACGGCGTTACTGGATCTCACGACGGCGTCAGAGTACATGACCTAGTCCATTATCTAGAATATTCTCTATCATGACGGCGTCACGACTAAAATGCGACGCCGTCACGATGATTTTCCTATATATACAAACCCGAATTTAGGGTTTTGAGTGTAACTTTAGAATAAAAAGAAGGTACGAACTCTAGTTCATTTAGCAGCTGTTAGGGATGAATTTAGGGCCTAGAACCCAATTGTACTTCCTCCAACTCATGTTTTAATCTAGTAAGGTTTATTTAATCATTCAATATGTCTATGTGTTGTTTGATTCATCTATGTTCTTGCTTTATCTATAACATGCTTGGCTAAACCTCCTATTATGTTTAGTTATGATTATATGAAACCTAGAATGTAAATCTTAGTGATGTTGCTTCTTGTGATGGTTATGCATGTTAGGCTCTAGAAAACCAGCTTTTGTCTGTATCGTTGTTGATATGTCTAGGGAAACATGATTGTGTAGAAAGGATACCATCGGGTAACAGTCTTCATACTATCTTGCCCCATAATATGGTTGATCCACTTTTAATATATTTTATATGCACTTAGTGTACTCTTAGGGGCCTTGTAATAGTCTTCATACTACCTTACTTTGTGCGTTGCTCTAGTGGAATACTAAGTAGACGGCGGGTTCGTGTAATTCGTTCATGACTTAGGAAATAATTACACAGATCATCACAAGGGTGACAAAGCAACAACACTAGGAGAAGCAATCTAGGGAGCAATACATGATTAAATAAACACAGTCTTTTATCTTATTGTTATCACCATTAGTTTAGATTTATAATTAGTTTAATAACTAAAACCAACCACCTCTCCAATATATGTTTTACTTGCTTTCTATAAAATACAAAAAAATACAAAATAATCTTCTCTCATCCCTTAGAATTCTGTTAGACCGTGATTAAGACTTCCCAACCTATTCCTCGAGTGAACGATAACAACCTCCTGAGTCTTGCCTATAATACTACTACAACGATTAGGTGCTATGCCTAGGGAGTTGTAAAACTTCGTGTAGAAGTCCTACGACGACCGCACATCAAGTTTTTAGCGTCGCCGCCTGGGGAATAGTTAGGTATTGATCATAGTTTAGCTTAGTTCTACTTGCTTAAATCCTTTTAAGTAAGACTTTAATTCTGCATATTAGCTTTCTTATAGTCTATATTTTCTTTGTGTTATCTGTTTCGTAACCCATTCTCGTCAACCACCATGGGAGACGAGAATCCTATTCGAACTCTAGGAGACTACTCCAAACCAAGCCACAAGGGCTATAGGAATACCATCGAGCTCCCCGAAGGTAACAACGTGGTACCTCTTCGATCCGACACCATCCGATTGGTGCAAAACGGATGCTCATTCCACGGACTTCGGTCCGAGGACCTAAACCAACACCTCAAGGATTTCCTTAAACTTGTGGACCCACTTGACCTTGACGGTAAAAATAGGGAAAGAACGCGCCTGCGTTTATTTCAATTTTCCCTTCGCGGTCAAGCTAGCAATTGGCTTGAACATCTTCCAGCAGGATCCATCTTCACATGGGAGTATCTTACTACTAGATTCCTAGCTCAATTCTTTCCACCGGGAAGGACCACAAAACTCCGCAATGATATCCTTATGTTCCAACAACATCATGGAGAATCTCTATCCGAAGCATGGACTCGTTTTAAGGACTTACTCCAAAAAGTCCCCCGTCATGGCATAGACCATTGGCTCCAAGTCTAATTTTTTTTATAACCATGTCAATCCCGTCACAAGACGAACCATTGACCAATCGGCCAGTGTTAAGCTTCGTGACCTCAACGCTAAAGAATCCTGGGCATTATTAGAGGATCTCACCCTCTGTGACAACGAAAGTTGGAACGACCTAAGGGATTTCGCTAAGCCGGTCAAGGCAATCACATTGCCTCAAGATGTCCCGAGTACATCCGACCGTCGTCTAATCGAGCTCGAAAATCAAGTCCAACGCTTGATGAAAGCTCATCTTAATCCAACACAGCCTACCCAAGTAAACAAAATCACCACCTCATGTGAAATCTATAGTGGTCCCCACGACACTCAGTATTGCATGGAAAATCCTGAACAAGCCTTTGTTGAATACGCATCCTCGGGTACCGATGAAGCGAGAGGTAAGTGGTATACCTTTAAGCCTCAGCAAAACAATCTTGGTGACACCAATAATCTGTCATGGAGAAGTCACCCAAACCTTAGGTGGAGACAACCCCAAAATTCCCAAAACAATTTCTCAAACCCACCTAACCAGTTCCAACCTAACGATTCGATCCTGAACTGTTCCTTCAACAACCATCCATAAAATTTTAACAATCAATCAAATATAAAGGGATTGATGTCCAATTTCATGGCATCTCAAGACGCTAGACTATCCAAGTTTGAAGCCGATTTCAAACAACAAAGCAAGATGACCAACAAAATTAACACCGTGTTGAAAGCCATCACCGACCAAATATCGGGCACACTACCTAGCGATACGGTTAAGAACCCGAAACTAGGGACTCATCCAGTTTCGTTTGCTCGTTCTTACCCAACAATAGACCCACAATGCTCATCTTACCCATCTACCTCAATAATTGCTATCAAGGCACATTTCAATGAGGCAATCATTTCCCAAACAAGCCTGCAACAACCCGTGGTTGAAATCAAACCACAGCAACGGGAGGAACCCGAACCAACTATTGAAGATGAATTTAAGGATTTGCATCTCAACCTACCGGTTCTCGAAGTCCTAGCCCACGCTCTAATCTATAACGCTATATTAGATAAATACATAGAGAGCTTAGAACTAGGCAAAAACGGCTCAGTATTTGTTCAAGGAGAAACACCTGCAAAGATAGGAGACCCCAGGCCATTCACTCTACCTTGTAAATTAGAGGACTCAAAACCTTTTGACACCCTGGCTGATCTAGGATCATGCGTAAACATAATCCCACTTTACCTTTTCAAAAAGCTTAACATCGAATTATTAGAAGAGACTGACCATATCTTTGGATTGGCTGACGGAACCAAATCCTACCTCGTTGGGATTGTTAAATACGTAGAAGTCTACATAGGAAAACTAAAACTATTAAATGGTTTATGCGTACTCGATATGAAAAAGGACCCCGAGGCCCCTTTGCTTGTAGGAAGAGGATTCCTAGCTACCGCCAATGCCGTTATAGATTGTAGGATGGCCAAAATAGCGGTAAGAGAAGGAATCACTAGGTTGGTATTAGGTGTAAAAGGAGTAGACTTAGGTGAGGAGGAAGCACCTTATTGGACCACACTTGGAAAAATGGAATCTTATAAACCCTGACCTAGCTCGGATGGAATAGGCGCAACACCCTCTTACTATACTAGGAAAGACTTCTTAGACTGCCATTTGCCTGAAGAATGGGAAATTTCTAGAGATGCCGAGCTTAATCCTTTTAAGGATACCTTAGTGTTTAGGAGAATGGTAGAATTCCTAGGAGCCATACCTATTAACCTTAAGTGTAACATGTGGGAATCAGAGGACCTAATTAAAAAACCAATTAACTGGGACAAACCAGCCAAAAATGGAGATGGAGCATGGCATGCCAAGATTAGACTAATTGACCCCGATGGAGAGTAATTTACCAAAACCCTACAATCAATCCCCATTACTAGGAAGCTCTCCGAAAGAGAAAGTCTAAGAGAAATCATCGACTTGGACCACTTCTATGACACTTAACGTGTGACTTCGAGTCTAGCTATAAGACTCGTTAATAAATAAAAGCGTTTCTTGGGAGGCAACCCAATTTACTTTTCCCGCTATTAGGAGTGTCATGTGTGTTTTAATTATTTATCATTT
>BQNB010038964.1:0-16405 GCA_026074375.1 Tanacetum coccineum | reverse complement strand
TCTTTTAAATTCATCTCGAAATCCGATGTTTTGTCAAAACACCCAAGTACTATCTCAAATGACAATGCGTCTGCTGGCCATGTACTAAGCCAGAACACAAACGGGGATGTCAACCCTAATATATCTATTCACAACATTCGTGCTTACACAAAGTAACTAACGGTTCATGATAGTGTGTAATACGTGGCAATAGGGAAAATTAGGCAATACGTAAAAGTTTAAAGCACTTGTGTCCATAGTAAACAACAAATGTAATTGTAACACCCCCAAAATGGGTCGCAGCGGAATAAGGATCCGGGGCATGTTACTTCAAGATCAACAGCACAAGATATATATAAGAACGACACAAAAGTCGTTTAGATTGATACATTGGATTTAAATAAAAGACATATTACAAAAGCTTATAGCTTTACTTGTTCTTTGTTTAATATTACAAAAGATAACATAGATTTCCCAAAACATGATGCACATAAATCTTTAACAGTGCAATCCAAAACATAATCCAATGCATCCTTGGCATCTCGTGCCTAATGACCTCCTGAAAACATTGCTTAAAACGTCAACAAAATTGTTGGTGAATTCATAGGTTTATGTATTTAAATTATGCAGGACCGCAAGATTTTCCCGTGATGTTACAACAGATGCCAACAATCACAAAACCAGATTACTGTTGCACTAAGCTCATGACACCGAAGCTCAACCTATATTTGCTATTTTAGCAGTTATTTGCCCGTACAGATGTTGTAACCCGCAACATCCAAGTCCGACATGGTCAACGTTCGTTCCCAGTGATAGCTAATCACCCAAACGGGGAGGTTAATCCCAATAGATCTATTTATATCATTCGCGCTCACATAATGTAATTCACAACTACATCTATGCAATTAACAGTTCATGAATAATGGGCTCAGGAGGGTTATCGCAACTTAGGCAAACACATAATCAATATATTACTTTCAACACTTGCGTCCAATTTATAAAACAAGCATGTTTCCACCCCAAATAATATCAAATCAGTAAAACTGTAAAAGTGGGGCTATGAACTCACCTTGAGTACAGATAGCTCAAATAATCACAGATAAAACGTCACGCAAGACGATAAATGCAACCTATTTAAATTAAGGCCGTATAAGTACTGAGTACTTTAATTAACATTGAATATAATCTTATAGTTGTTACATCGTACTATCGTTCGGGCTATCATAAATAAAGAGGTCATGACATGACGTACGAGGAGTTTAGGACACTTTAAATCGTAAATCCAACAACTCATCGATACGCCATCCGAAGAGGCCTCATTATGAAACTCCCTAGTAATATAGCACTTTGATAACCACTCAATATTCTATATAGCATAATCACCGACTAATCGTTTTAGTAAAATAATATTTATAAAGTGAAATCGTTTATAAATATACTTTTCGTAAAAATGACCTAACTTGGTCGTTTTAAACCCGTTGCTCGCGTTTCTTACGTCCACGTCTTCGTAGTAAGACGAGCGATCAAAATATTACATTTTAAAGTTTTAAAAATTCTGTGATGAATAGTAAAATTACTGTTCACTAACAGCTCATTAGTCGTTTTAGGTTTCATTGCGTTTAAACTCGTAATCGCGAACTTATTCGTTTTAATCCCTGATTTCGTGATTCTTCGAGTATGTTTTTGTTATTAAAAGACCGGTTATTATATTTTATTAAGATAAATTCACTGTGAATAGTGATTTGTTACTGTTCATAGTTTATAAAAATTACTTTTATAAACTTTAATTATCGGAAAATGTCGTAATAGTACTCGTTATAGTTCGTTCCCTTGAACGATTCTTGCCGTCTGTACGATCTCGTAATCAAAAAGTTATATCAATTTTTGGATGTTTTTAAATAAACAGTTGCTGTAATGATTAGTAACTTTTATAAATAAAAAGTTTTATAAAAGTATTTATAGTCGTAAACTTGTATTAACGTATCTTTTTTCGTTCTAGGATCGGTTTTTCGATTGTTTAATTATTATGGATCGCGTCACGAGGCGTATTATTTTTATATAACATCATAACCTACTGTCCAAAATTCGTATTTGGACAGCCCCTAAGTATTCATGTGGTTAACTTTATGAAAACCTTGTTTTTATGTATTATTAACTTAGTAGTTTACTATAAAAACTCTTAAAAATACATTTGACACTTGTGGTACTTATAATAAGGTTCAATATCATCCCTAGTCCATATAATTTCATTGTAGCAAGTTTAACCCTTTTACTTTCATTATTTTCACATGTGAAGTTTAAGAAACATTATAAAACCCTAATTTAACCTAAATATGTTTACACTTAATTCATATGTTAACATACTTTTATTTTTACTTTTCCATGATATATAGGACCATATGACATAAGGATTAAGTGTAGTAAATGTTAAAATCAAATAAAACTCATTTTACTATTCAAACGTCATTAGTGTGATTATGGTCTATATTTAACTTGTAATACATAAAATCATAAGAAATAAAAGTATAAAGGATTTAAGAAAACCTTAGTAATGATGTAAGAGATGTGAAATAAGTTCTAAACCCGTGTTTAGATTCAAAAACAAAGCTTCCAAGCTTATAACCCTAGATTAGGTTTCCAAAACCCTAATCTTTCCTTTTTCTTCTTAATCCTTGCAAATGATGAATCAAAGCTTGCAAACACCTTAGAATACCTTAAGTATGTTGTGTATAGGGTTGTATAGTCTTAGAAAATCAAACTATAGATTTGTTTGTATGGCTTATTGTTGCCGTGAGTTTTAAAGAGAGAACAAGGAAATATTTTGTGATTTTTGGTTAAGTATATAAGAAAGTAAGAGTGCATGCATGCATGGGTATTTATAGTATAAATATCTTCTTTAACCAAACCATAGTTACTTTCTAACCCTAGTTTAGTTAGCATGACAAGTTTGATAAAGGTGTAAGAGTTTTGTTTCCTTATGACTTTATAATATCTAGATATTATGGAAAGTGATGAATACTTGGTCTCATCCATAGAATTTCGGCATAATGCATGTATATGTGATGTTATTTTAATTATTTTGGGTATTGGGTATAATCGTGGGTATTTGATTAGGCGTAGTTAGATTTTAGAACTTCCGGGTATGCCTAAACGTATTTTATTATGAAACGTAAGCATTTTACGTAGCCGATAAAAATAAAATGAACAAAGTCATTAATTATCCTCATAATATTCATATAACACTTGCTTGATGCAAACATTTATCGTTATGCCATTTACATTGTATGATCATTTTCAGTTTTCGCGATTTAACCTTTAAGTTTACGGTTTAAGAGTAACACGTTGTACAACCCTAAAAATAAATTATGAATTTCATAATGTCATACAATGACCTAAAATACGAGGTGTTATAGTCTCCCCCCGTTAAATGAGCCTTGTCCTCAAGGCTTATCACACAGCACTTGACGACAGTGCAGTATTGGTGAAGAGGTGTGGATATTTCTTTCTGAATTGATCTTCACGTTCCCATGTAAACTCAGGACCTCTCTTGGAGTTCCATCGAACCTTGACTAATGGGATACGGCTGCGCTTCAATCGTTTAACTTCACGATCTGTGATCTCTATCGGTTCCTCGACAAACTGAAGCTTGTCATCAAAATGAAGTCCCATCCAACGGAACGGGGCTTAGGGTTTTTGTGCGGCATAACCATTCTTTAAGTTGGATCTGTGAAATGTATTATGAACTCTGCTCAGTCTCTTCAGGAAGCTCGAGCTTGTATGAACGGTCTCCAACCTTTTATTACTTGAAAGGTCCTACCAAACCTGGGCTTTAAATTCATCGTTTGCAAAACGTACAACCCCTTTCCAAGGCGGGAAACCTTGAGATCCTTATCCCAACCTTCACTCCATCGGCTTACGCTTCAAAATCAGCGTAGCTCTTTTGCCATAATCACGAGCAGCTTGCATCCCTTTGTTTAACTTGAATGATTTCTCTCAGCGTCTCTATGTACTATCTCTGACCGGTGAGTTGGAACTTCTCTCCAACCTTCAGCCCAACAAACAAGGCGAGCGATTTTCTTCCGTTATAAGTGCCTCAAAGGTGCAGCCTTATGTAGCATGGACTTAACTGTTATTGTACGAAAAACTCGACCAATGGCAATTGTTTAACCCAACCCATTTCCAAAGTGATCACACAAGCTCTAAGCAGATCTTCGAGAGTTTTGAATAGTTCTCTCGCTTTTGTCCATCAGTTTGCGGGATGATATGCCTGGTATCATAATCTAAAATTTGTACCAAAGCTTTTCAGTAGCGACCTCCAGAAATTTGATGCCGAACCTAGGGTCACGATCACAAATACACGGAGACCGGTATTCCCTGCTTGTTACTACTTCTTTCGTACATTCTTGCTAGTTTCTCAGAGGGTCAGGTTTGCTTTCATGGTATAAAGATTGCTGACTTTGTTAAGACGGTCTAACAATTACCCAAATGGTGTATATCCCTTGTGGATGACCTAGGAAGCTTTGTGAAAAATCCCATCGTGATATTGTCCCGCTTCCTTGAGTATTTCGGGTATATGTACCAACAAACCCGATTGTCATCTGATGTTCAGCCTACCTTAGGCACAGGTCAAGCACTTGCTAAACATAGGTAGGCGATATCAGCTTTCATATTGGGCCACAATATTGCTTCTTTACATCTTGGTACATTTTTCCGGAACTGAACTGGATAGAATACTTCGACTTGTGGGACTCGTGCATGATCACAGTCCGCAAATCGCCATAACAAGGTAACCAACTCCTGCCATTGAGGCATAGGGTTCCATCCGTACGAGGTTCCAACTTTTCCGTTCTAATTGCCTCTGGATATTTAGCATTTTCAATCAGCATACTCCCAAACATCCCTCACTCTTGATGTTTTTCTGGGTTCCGTGCTTCAAGTCTAAGCATTTAAGATTTGTCTTAGGAGATCAGCCTAATAGTTCATGACTAAAGCGCGTGACTTCTTAACGGTGGTTCCCATTCTTTCCTGTCAAGCATCTAGCAACGACAATTTGCCTTCCCTGGGTGCAACGGAATATCGCAATCGTAATCACTGTAGCAAAGCTTCTCAACATCGGCGTATGTCTTTGTTCAATTCCTTCTGAGTAAGAATATGGTGTAAAACTCTTATGATCAGGAACACCGTTATCACTTGGTACCATACAGTGATAGTGCCTCCAAATCTTTAGAGCGAACACTACTGCTCCAGTTCCACCCGATCATGAGGAGTATAGTTTTTCTATGGATCTTTAACTGGCGTGATGCATAGAAAGAAAATAACCTTTTCCCCTTGGCATCTTACACAGCGCCCAACCCTTTTCTTTGAAGGCATAGCAGGAATATACGATCAAATTCTCACTTCCTTCGAGTTAAGCCAGAATTGGTGCACTTGCACAACTTCTGCTCTTCAATAACTGGAACGCCGCCTCTTGTCATGTCACCCCACTCAAACTTGACCTTCTTTTGAGTGAGGCTTTGGTCATTGGTTTGGCGCCTATCGAAAAACCCTTCATTGAATCTGATATATACCCAGCAAGACCTAAAAAAAAATAACGAATCTCGTTGGTGTCTTAGAGTATGCCCATATTTTAACGGATTCGATCGTTGGCTGGTATCTACGTGAATGCCTTTATTATCAATCACGTGACCGAGAAGAGAGCAATGTATTTTAGGAATCCAAAATTACATTTTGGAAAAAATTTTGCATACAATTCCTCTTCTTTAAACACTTAATATCTTTCAGATTGTCTTCCTGCTCTTGCTTGTCTTGGAATGATCAAAATATTCGGCAATAAAGGACAATTACGAATTTTGTCCAGTTACGAGTTTGCACCATCGCGTTCTTGAGGTCCATAAACACAGCAGGTGCGTTGGTCAAACCAATGGCAAACCTTGGAATTCTAATGGTCATATCGAGTTCTGAGGCAGTCTTCGAGATGTCTCCTTTCTCGAACCCTCAAATTGGGAAACCTGACCTTAGGTCGATTCTTTGAGTAGACACTCGTCTTGATGTTGGTCAAATAAGTCATCAATTCTTGGTAGTGGATTAACGGTTCTTCACCGTTAGTTTGTTTAGTTCCCGTATAAATCTATTGCACATCGTAAACGATCATCTTTCTTCTGGACGAATAGAACTGGAGCTCCACACATTGGTGACGATAGATCTATACAGCCTTTGTCGAAGGAAAGCTCTTTGTAGTTGATCCGCCATTTTTTTTTCTTTCATTTCTGATTGGGCAAGATAGGTGGCCACGTCTACAGGTGCTAGCAACCAGGTTATAGATCGATGTGAAACCATTAAAAAAAAAATTTTTTTAATTGTCTGGTAGGTGGAAGATCATGGCAGTCTTCGGGATATTACCTCGGGAAATTTGTGACGGATCGGTACCTCTTCCAGTTGCTTCTTCTTCGACTTGTCTTCAGTCTCCCATGGGTTATCTGTTTGCCATAAAGATGTGGATCCTTGTAGCGATACTTCTGTGCCTAGGTGCAGAGATGATGTTTATCGGTCCGCGTTTATTTTACGTCCTTCTCCATGAAATATTAAGATTCCGCTCCCAAAGGAATACGAACGATCTTCTTAGCACAGTCAAATAACGGCCTGGTATTCGTTCAACCAGTCCATGCCAATTTGACGTCATAAGTACCCATTTCAACAGGCATTAGGTCGACGTGAAACGGATGATTCAGAAAATTTAACGTGCAACCCAGTAATACCGTATTTACCCAAATTATTCTACCATCAGCTAATTCAACGTTATAACCATGATCTAATGTAGTGGGGGCTATATTAATCAAATTGCTAAATTGAGTAGACACGAAACTTCTATCTGCACCAGTATCAAATAAAATGGAAGCACAACGGTTGTTTAGGAGAAACGTACCCGTCACAACGTTGTTGTCTGGGTTTTGCCCTGCGACTCCCACTGATAGAAAAGCCCTGGCTACACCGCTACCATTTCCCTGATTTTTGTTCTTCCACTGGGGGCAGTTGTTTCTGAAGTGGCCTGGAGTCCCACACTCGAAGCAAACGATGGCATTTGTATTTGCCCCTTGGGCTCTTGGGTTGTTGTTGTTACGGTTGTTGTTGTTATTGGTATTGCGGTTGTTGTTGTTTGCAGTCGCAGGCCGGCTCCTACAGTCCTTGGCCAGGTGGCCAAGTTTCCTGCAGTTAGTGCATTTTGGTGTACAAGGACCGTAATGGTTGAAGTTACACTTGGGACATCGAGGTTTAGTCCCCTCATACGGTTTCCTGTCACCGTTCCCGGCAGCATAAGCCCTGCCTGTGTTTTGCCTTTTATTCTGCTGGTAGGTTTGATTGTTCTGGGAAAGATCATCATACTTCCTTTTCCTTTCTGCCTGACGTTCAGCATAGGCATGGGTCTTATCCTCCATCAACTCAGTTGTAAACTCAATCACTTCTTGCATGGTCTTTGACTTTGATGCTTTTACACTGCCAAGTATCATATCGGGTAAGCCACCGATATACTTTTCAATCTTGTCTCGCCTTTTCTGGAACTCCTGGAAACACATCAAGGCTAGTTGTGAAAATCGTCGATTATAGGCACCACATCGGTCGCCCTTAACCTTTAGGTTCAACATTTCAGTTTCATTCTTCTTGATCTCACCATCTCGGGCAGTGATTTAGAAGTCATTATTTTCTTCAGTGTGCCTGCCCATGCATGGCCATGAGCTACTTTGGAGTGGTGGTTCTTAACATGGGAATTCCACCATGTAAGAGCATCGTCTTGCAGAGTGCAAGTCGCGAATTTGACTTGGCTAGTTGCTGGGCAATTGCTAATGCTAAACACAGATTCCATTTTCTCGAACCATCGAGTGAGTCCGACGACTCCCTCAGTGCCTTTGAAGTCCAAAGGTTTACATTTCAAGAATTCAGAGTAAGAGCATTCACGAGCAGTTTGTGCTGGCCTTGGTCCTGAACCATTGCTATTATAGCCATTTCGGGTCATAGCACGTGCTGCCAAAACAGCAGTGACACCCTCGTCGATCATGGCCTGCAGTTGGGCACTGGTGACCGAAGTGGTGGTAGTAGGGTCTGTGACTGGTGGTGGAGTTGTGGTGACTGGTGGGGGAGTTGTGGTGACTGGCTGACCTCGTGGTTCTTGTGGGCCTTCCTCTTGGATGCCATTTTCTTAAATCACAGAAAAAATAAACACCCGTTAGATGTCAAACTCTTAACCATAACCCGTTGTATAACATAATGTATAAACACGAGTGATCACACACAAGGTTGATTCACAACCAGTATTGAAAAAAAAAAAAAAAAAAAAAAATAAAAATTAAATTAACAAATCGACATTCATTCACAATAAACTCGATTTCATATAAAACATAATCCATCCTTTTCATATATAACTTGGAAAATAATACATGATTGGTTTATATACAAACGATCATAACAACTAGGTTACAAGACAAAATAACCTATAGCCATACTAGCCGAGATATACTCGTAATACTTAGTAGGCTGTACAAAGTAGCCGATATATGAACAAAAAGATCTAAACAAAGTAGCTAGTCAAAACAAAAGATCTATACAGCCTGCTAGCTGGGAACAACCCATAATACTTAACAGACTGTATAGTAGCTACAATCATAATCCAGTCTAAGTACTGCTACCGGCCTCCTCTGGTAGCTCTGGCTCTGCAGGATCCTTAGCAGGTCCCTGCTGTCTCTGTAGCTCGGTCATCTGAGCCTTGAGGCTCTTCACTATCTTTAGGGTCTCTACTAACTGCCTCTGCCTCCGATAGTCTGCTTTTTCGCAGCTCTGATTCACTGTCTGTCTACCTCCTTGGTTGTGCTCGTACTCAACGAACTCAGACTGTGGAGTCATGACGTAGTCCGGACAGTAAATATTCCCTTGGAATGCGTTCTTGTCACAAGCATCCATCGATTTGTGCCCAAGCGGCACGGGATTAGTGGTCCTCCCTCCATCAGATACGGTATTGTGCGTCCTATGGAAGGGCCTATCACTCTCCAATCATGTTGACCTCGGGATCTAAGTAGAGCTCGGTCATACGTTCATCATCTAGCTGAGAATATATGATCTCATCTCGCTCGTAACAGCAGAAGACAACTCAATAACTCTCTGGATTGACCCCCTCTAGGTGTGGGCGGTTGCAATTCTCTTGGGGATGGCCCCTACAAGGTCATCCCAAGTATCCCTAATACCATAGCCTAACTCTCTAGACATCCGGCGTCCTGGAGCGGCCTCCAACGTATCAGCAAATCCATACAGGTCTGTCCTAGCGGTGGTAGGTCCAACCCGCCTAGCAGTACCAGCTGCCGAACTCTCCCCGACCTCATATCCAGGACCAGGAGTAGTACGACACAGCCTCTTACGAAGCGGTAAACACATCAGGCATCTCAAGTTCATGATCATGAGATGGTCGTTTCTATAGTGCATCTCTCTGCCTAATCCTAGCAGCTCGGGATCCCAGAGATCCATCAACATATGTAGGGCTAATGGGTGGTGGTATAGGTAATGGTGGAGAGGGTATATGAGGAAGTGGTGATGAGTATGGTGAGAGAGGTGATGGTGGTGGAGTAGGTAAGGATAACACTCTCCGCAACTTCCTCGGAGAGGAATGGTTGTTGGGCATGGTGTTTCGGCATTGTGACATCTAGCTGTGACGCGATAGCAATGTATGGGTCCGGTCAGCTGAATAAGCAAAAGCTTGAGTCGGCAAGGAGCTAGTGTTCTATCATCATCATCTCCTCTGTCAGCAGGATAGTCGGCAGGATCCTCCTCGTCATCCTCCTCTAGGTCCTCCTCAGGGTCGGACTCCGGTATATACCCTGGTGACTGATGAGTGGGTGAGTCAGCAGCAGGTAGTGGCTGCTCCTCAGCCGGGAATACCTCATCGTCTACCGGTAAGAACTCCGGGTAGACAGGCTCCGGAACAAATGGTATGTAGATAGGTGAAGGTGGTGCCTGCTCTGGCTCCTCAGGGCCAGGCACATAATCTGGTGATGGTGGTCCCTCAGGGCCAGGTATGTAGTCCGGTGATGGTGGTCCCTCATAAATAGGTACCTCGACTCCTGGTGACCCCATGTATAAATCGTCCTCAGATACTGATGTGTATGTAACCGTAGAGTGCTCAGAATCTGACATGATAGTATCTGAAATCAAAAATTAGCTTATATAAGTATATTAGTATAAGACTATCATCCTTATATACGTAATATATTATAAACACGTATATCAATTATGCATGTATATAGCCTAACCGACTAATGCAATAATTTGTATTCTGAAAATTTTTTTTTTTTTAACCCCCGTTTATTTTGAAACAAAAAAAAAAAAAAAAAAAATTAAAATATAAAAAACCCTTTTGTATGTATGCAATGTTTGAAAATGGTTATAGTCCAGCAAAAACATTTTGACCTGGTTCTCTATAACCTTGGCTATTGATACCAATCTGTAACACCCCTAAAAATGGGTCACAGCAGGGAAAATAAGGATCGGGCATGTTTACTTCAAGATCAACAGAACTGTCTAATATAAGGAACGACCACAAAAGTCGTTTAAACTGCTACATTGGATTTAATAAAAGACACATTACAAAAGCTTATAGCTTTACTTGTTCTTTGTTTCGATATTTACAAAAAGACAACATATATTTCCAAAACAAGATACACACTTAAGTCTTTAACTGTACAATCCAAACAACATATTCAATGCTCCTTGGCAGCTCGTTGCCTGATGACCTCCTGAAACATTGCTTGTAAACGTCAACAAAATTAGTGGTGAATTCATAGGTTTATGTATTTAAAATTAGGCAGGACCGCAGATTTTCCCGTGTTGTTTACAAACCGATGCAACAATACGCAACAACCAGATTATTGTTGCACTAAGCTCATGGACACCGAAGCTCAACCGATATATTTGCATTTTAGCAGTTATTTTGCCCGTACAGATGTTGTATCCCGAACAATCAAGGCCGACAGGTCAACGTTCGTTCATAGTGATAGCTAAATCACCCAAATGGGGAGGTATTCCCAATAGATCTATTTTTATCATTCGCGCTTCACTAATGTATTTCACAACTACATTATGCAATTGAACAGTTCATGAATAATGGGCTCAGGAGGGTTATTGCTATTAGGGCAACACTTAATCCAATATACTTTCAAAACACTTGCGTCCAAATTTATCAAACAAAGGCATGTTCTCACCCCAAATATATAATCAGTTAAAACTGTAAAAAGTGGGGCTAGGACCTCACCTTGAGTACAGATCGCTCAATTAATCTCAGATATAAAACGTCACACAAGACGCTAAAGGCAACCGATTTAAATTTACGGCTGGTATAAGTATGAGTACTTGCAGTCATCTAATCTTATTAGTAGGTTAGTCTGTGCATCGTTCGGGCTCTCATAAATAAAAGAGTCAGGACATGGACGTCGAGGAGTTAGGACACTATAAATCGTAAATCCATCGACTCATCATTACGTCCATCCGAAGAGGCCTTCATTATGAAATTCCCTAGTAATATAGCACTTTGATAACCACTCAATATTCTATATAGCTAATCACCGACTAATCCTTTTTAGTAATTAATATTTATTACAGTGAAAACGTTTATTTATAAATATACTTTTCGTAAAATGACAGTTTGGTCGTTTTAAGCCCGTTTTGCTCGCGTTTTCTTACGTCCACGTTTTCGTAGGAGTTAAGTCGAGTGATCAAAATATTACATTTTTAAAGTTTTTAAAATTCTGTGATGAAATAGTAAAATTTACTGTTCACAACAGCTCATTTGTTCGTTTAGGCTTTAATTAGCGTAGAAACTCGTAAATCGCGAAAACTTATTTCGTTTTAATCCCGAATTAGATAGATGTGATTCCTTGAGTTAGGTTTTGTTATTAAAGTAGGTATTATATTTTTATAAGATTAAATTTCACTGATTGAATAGTGAATTTTTTCTTGTTCATTTCTTTATCAAAATTACTTTTATAACTTTAATTATTCCGAAATGTCGTAATTTACTCGGTTATAGTTTCCGTTTTGAACGATTCTTGCTGTGTACGATCTCGTTAATCAAAAGGTTATATCATATTTAGATGTTTTTAAAATAAAAGTTGCTGTATAATAAATAGTAACTTTTTATAAAAATCATGTTTTATAAAGTAGTTATTGTCGTTAAAACTTGTTTTAACGTATCTTTTTCGTTATAGATC
Source organism: Tanacetum coccineum (assembly GCA_026074375.1). Lineage (NCBI taxonomy): Eukaryota > Viridiplantae > Streptophyta > Magnoliopsida > Asterales > Asteraceae > Tanacetum > Tanacetum coccineum. Next base: position 4,184 of record BQNB010038964.1, on the reverse strand, counting down.
GGTTTTTCGGAGTTTCTTATCATTATGGACATCGTCACGAGGCGTATATATTTTTATAATAACATCTTAACTCCTGGCCCAAAATTCGTATTTGGTCAGCCCCTAAGTATTCATGTGGTTAATTTATGAAACTTGTTTTTATGTATTATTAACTTATAGTTTACTATAAAAACTCTTTAAAAATACATTGGACACGTGTTGGTTACTTATAATAGAGTCTAATATCATCCCTAGTCCATATAATTTCATTGTAACAAGTTTAACCCTTTTACTTTCATTATTTTCACATGTGAAGTTTAAGAAACATTATAAAACCCTAATTTAACCTAAATATGTTTACACTTAATTCATATGTTAACATACTTTTATTTTTACTTTTCCATGATATATAGGACCATATGACATAAGAATAAGTGTATAAATTGATAAACTCAAATAAAAACTCATTTTACATATTTAAAAAGTCATTAGTGGTGATTATGGTAGATTTAACTCGTAATACTAAAATCATAAGAAATAAAAGTATTTAAAGGATTTAGAAAACCTTAGTAATGATGTAAGAGATGTGAAATAGGTCTAAAAACCTGTTTAGATTCAAAAACAAAGCTTCCAAGCTTATAACCCTAGATTAGGTTTCCAAAACCCTAATCTTTCCTTTTTCTTCTTAATCCTTGCAAATGATGAATCAAAGCTTGCAAACACCTTAGAATACCTTAAGTATGTTGTGTATAGGGTTGTATAGTCTTAGAAAATCAAACTATAGATTTGTTTGTATGGCTTATTTATGCCGTGAGTTTTAAAGAGAGAACAAGGAAATATTTTGTGATTTTTGTGTTAAGTATATAGAATGTAAGCGTGCATGCATGCATGCGGTATTTATAAGTATAAATATCTCTTTAACCAAACTAGTTACTTTTCTAACGCTAGTTTAGTTTCAGCATGACAAGTTTGATAAAGGTTTTGAAGAGTTTTTGTTTCCTTTTATGACTTTATAATAATCAGTAGATATTATGGAAAGGGATGACTACTTGTCTCAATTCCATAGAATTTCGCATAATGCATGTATTGTGATGTTTATTTTAATTATTTTGGGTATTGGGTTTTAATGTGGGTATTTGATTAGGGCGTAGTTGATTTTAGAACTTCCTGGGTATGCTCTAAACGTATTTTTATTATTGAAACGTAAGCAATTTAGTAGCCGATAAAAAATAAATTGAACAAAGTCCATTAATTATCCTCATGAATACTCATATAAACACTTGCTTGATGCAAACATTTTATCGTTTAATGCCCATTTAACATTGTATGATCATTTTCGTTTACGCGATTTAACTTAAAGTTTACGGTTTAAGAGTAAACGCGTAAAACCCTAAAAATAAATTATGAATTTCATAATGTCATACAATGACCTAAAATACGAGGTGTTATAGCAAGGCAAGGCAACCTAGAAGCTTCTTTCAGAGCATATAAATAGGCCTCATTCTCACACACAAGAGAGCGTTTATCTAGTTTTTAGTAATTTAGTCTAGCTTAAATTCGTATTTTCCTTAAATGTAATTTTCCTTTTTCAAGTAATGTAATCAGCTTCTTTAATTAATGAAATTCAGTCTTTAGTATTTTAAATCTCATTTTCTAAGCTCTCATTTAAAGTCATAAGCTCTCTTAATAAGCCATATTGTCTCATTAAGCTATTAAGCTCATATTAAGCTCTTTCAGTCTATAAGCTGAAATAGAGCTGTTTGAATTCAGTATTAATCTTATCTAAACCTTAAATCAGTTAAATCTATTATGGATCTTACTAAATTTGAGCTTTTGGAAGGGGATCTTAACTTGGAAGAGATCCCAAGGACTTATACCCTAGCTTATTAATAAGCTAGGGAGCTTGTAGCTGCCTTTATTGGTTCCTTTTGTTTAGCTAAAGGATAAAGTAAGTTTTTCTTTTCATTTGTCTCTAATTTCAGTTTAAATTGCTTAGTTATAGCTTTTATGCTTAATATTGCTTATTTGCTTATTCTCTTTGCTTATTAGTGTTTAAATATCTCTTCTAGTGCTATTTAGTTATATGTTCTAGTCTGTTTTTGCTTAAATAGTTATAGATCATTAGTTACTAATTTCTGTCATAAAAACTCATAAAATCCAAAAATATTAGCTTAATTAGTTAAGATCTTAGAATTTTACTTATTCAGTTGTTTAATCATGATTGCTAAGTTTGTTTTAAGCTAGTTTTTATCTGGTATTTAGTATTTGTTCATTAGATTTCTCTTAAAAAGTTTTTCTCAAATCTGTCATAATCTAAAAGGGGTGTTTGGTTTAGTGCACTCTTGATTTACACTAGCAGTACTAACATCAGTTAGTACTGCTGAACCTTTACACTACCAGTACTAACCATAAGTTAGTACTGTTAGCTTAGATTTTAGCTTGTCAAATTCAGTAGTATTAAGTTTAGTTATAGCTTATTATGAATTTAGCTTTAGTTTTCATTTTCTAGCTTATTTCATAGCTTAATTTTGTTCTTAAAAGTCAAATTGCATCAGCAGTACTTTCACTTGAAAGTACTGCTGAACTTTTACACTAGCAGTACTAACCTCAGTTAGTACTGCTGTGTTCTTAGTTTAATTTAGAACAGTAATTTTAGGATTTAGCTTATCAAACTTTGTAGGACTTGAGTTTTAATATAGCTTAATATAGTTTAAGTCTTTAATTTTGTTTTCTAGCTTATTGTCTTAGCTTATTTAGCTGTCAAAAGTCATAAAAAACCTGAAAATTCCAAAAACAGTACTTAGAAACTTAAGGATTTAAATTTGTTAATTTAGCTTATGGGTCTAGATTTTCTAGCTTAATTAGATAGATTATAAGTAGTTTTATAAACCCTTAAAGTTCTAGAGTCTAGTTTAGCTTCTTAAGGTTTTAAGATCATTTGGATTTTGTGCTATCTTGCTTATTTTCTGAGTTTGCTTAGTTCATGCTCAATTTTAGTTGTTTAAAAGTACTTCTAGCTTTAATTTCTTTTCATTTTTAGAATAAGCACATCATAAGCTTTCTAAATCACTTTTCCTTTTTAGATTTAAGCTTTATTTGAGTATCATAATCGCTGTTTTAGTAAAACATAGCCCAAACCCCTAGTTTCTGTAACAGCTTATTAATAAGCTCTTTTTAGAGCTTATCTTTGAGTTTCAGACCATAGTGCTTTTGTTAAAGTTGTTCTCCCTAGCTTCCTTTACAACTTTGCTTCTTTGAGTTTTTCATTTTAAGCTCTTTAAAATTTCGAATGCTTATTGGACTTAATTTGTGATCGGGGTAGATTCTCAGGGTAGATAGTGTAACTTTTGAATTTAGTCGTTTACTAAGTTGTCCCTCCGTTAGTCTGTTAGTTTCTCCGTTAGTCTCTTAGATCTTTGCACCATTAGTCCATTAGTTAAGTTGTTAATTAAGCTTATTAGTTTTAATTAGTAATTAGGTTTAATTTTTAATTAGTTTAATTAAACTTTTATAAAAAATAAAAATTAGGGCTTTTATTATTAATAATTTTCGGCCCTTTTTCTTTATTTAGCAAAATTTTAGTCTACATCTTTAGGGTTAAATTTTAGTCCATTTGTTTAATAGTTGCATTTCAATATTTGTTTAATTGTTCATTTTAATTTTATTTTCATATCTTTTCAAATCAAATATCTTTGCTTCATTCAAATCAGGATCCGAACCTAAACGTGGTTTCAATTTCACTAGTCGTTGGGGAAACGACCCGGGTGATCATACTTACCCGGTTTAATATACGTATTATATATTATATTATATATTTTTGAGAGTGAATTTTATCAAGGGTAACTTGGTAATTTTCTTAATTACTCTTTTAAAAGTATTATATTATATATATATTTTACGTGTATAAAACTACGAATCAGTTTTTGGCGCCGTTGCCGGGGACTAGTGTTTAAGATACCTACGTTTTGTGTTTGTTGATTTGGTTTGAAGATCCTTTCACCCTTGAAAGTTTCATTTTTGTTTTATAATTCAAAAATTCAAAAAAAATCATAAAATATAAAAAGTAAAAAATATTTTCCTCTTCTTTTTAGTATAAGTAAAAGATAAAAAATATATCAAAAATATAAAAAAAAATTAATTAAAGAAATAAAAATCACCAATTGGTAAAAATACCAAAATATAACATTCTCAACGGAGGTGTTATC
>BQNB010038963.1:29648-48386 GCA_026074375.1 Tanacetum coccineum | reverse complement strand
TAAATGATAGTTTGAAAAGCAGTTGGGATTTGTTGAAGTAAAATAAGCAGTTTCAATTAAGCAAGAGATAATTTGTCATACGGTTTTGAGGATACTTGATTAAATTAGCTTTAGGTAAAATTTTGTAAGCTGATAAGCTTAGTAGAAGCTTATCAGCCTTCATAAGCCCATACAGCTTATTTTAAATAAGTTAGAGTTAAGTTTTATATAAATAGTTTCTTAAAAAGTTAGGATAATAAGCTGTTTTATATAAAAAAGGATGTTGAGTGTTAGAAGTTAGGGAGTTCAGGGGTCATTTCTGTCCTTCTTTAAAGTTTCTGTTAGTTAAAAATTTGCATAGTTAGTCCTTGTTGGTTTAATTGTTAAGTCTAGTTAGTCCCAAGTCCAGGGACTATTTCTGTCAATAGATCAAACTTTGTGTTTTTTATAAAAATTTAATGTTTGGCCGCCTACCCTCAATTTTGTTTTGTGTCACTTTCAACCCATGTGTTTTGGCAGATTTCATTTAGTTTAATAGAAATAGTTTTTATAAATAATAAATTAGGTTTTTTAGTTTAATTACTTAAATTAGTTTAAAATTACTCATTAAAAATTAGGGCTTTTAATAAAATTAATTTTCTGCATTATTTCTTTTTATAAAAAATATTTTTATATAATTTTTAGTTTAAGTTTTATATTTTTAAAAATTAATTTTCGAATTTAGTTTTAAACATTTAATTTTCAAACCTTTAGTTTTTAATTTTCAACTTTAATTTTAAATTTTAAATAGAAAAATTAGTAATAAAAAAAAAAAAAAAAAAAATGTTTTTCTCATCTTTTTAAGTAATTTAGAGTTAATTTAGTTTAAAAAAGTATTTTTCTTAGTTTTTATCAATTTAATTTCTATTTTTAGAATTAAATTTAGATTAAATAGTATTTAATTCATAAAAAAATCCGAAAAGCCCTTAAAAAATATTTTTCTTTTCCTAAAATTTTCTTTAGCATTAATTTAGGTTTAGGAATCTAGTTTACAACTTTAAGATTTAAATTGTTTTTTTTGTTTTCTTAAATGTCGCATTTTATTTACTTTCGTAATTAGTTTAATTTGTTAATTAGTTGATTAATTGTACCTTTAATTTTAGTAGTATAAATCAAAAATTTTCTTTGCTTCATTCAAATCAGGATCCAAACTTAAACGTGGTTTCAATTTCACTAGTCATTGGGGAAACGACCCGGGTGATCATACTTGCCCGGTTTAATATACATATTTTATATTATATTATATATATTTTTTGAGAGTGAATTTTATCAAGGGAAACTTGGTAACTTTCTTAATTACTCTCGGGATTATATTATTTTATATTATATTTTACGTGTATAAAATACTGCAATCAACATGCTTTCCAAATTTGTCACTTCTAATACTGCCTCTACTTCGGGAACTCTCCCTAGTAACACCGTTACTAACCCGAAGGAGGACTTGAAAGGTATTACCACCCGAAGTGGTGTTGCTCACAAAGGACCCATGATTCCTACTACTTCTTCTCCTATAGTAGTGGAACGTGAGACCGAGGTCACAAAGGACACGATGCCTCCTACTATAAAGGAGCACCAAAATGTCCCTACCTCGGTTTCCTGTTGTCCGTTCATGAATCAATCTCTGAGTCCCATAAAATGCTCCCGTTAGTGCTTCAATATGGCCTAAACCCCAAAATAGCTTCAATTCATTTCCTTCAAGAAGGAAAATGATGAAAGGCGTCGTGAAAAAAGCCTATCGACCAATTGAGAATTATATGAAATCTTTAGAGATTTGGAGTTTCGAAATTAGCTTTACGGAATGCCTTGATGCTATGCCAAAATTGTCTCGACTCTAAAAAATTATTCCTTAATAGGAAACAAAGAAACTTAAGTAAATGGCTAGATATCCATTGATACGAGAATTGCTCGGCCGTCAATTCCTAAAAAGTTACTGAAAAAAACTTAGAGACCCTGGCCGAATTCTTATTCCATGTTGAATTTTCGGGATTAATACATGCAACGCCTTGGACGATCTTTGGTCGCAAGCATTATTTCTTATGCCAGATTCCGTATGGAAAAAATCTCTCTCTTCCCGAACTAACCCCGACTTTCATGACACTAGAACTAGCGGACCATTCAATTTCTGAACCGATCGGTATCGCCGAAGACATCTATGTAACGGTGGAAAAGTTCTAGTTTCCAGCAGATTTCGTGGTCGTAGATTTTGAACCAGACCCCCGAGTACTTTTAATTCTTCGGGAGGAGTTTCATAAAGACCGTGTTGCATTGATAGTGTATACGAAAGGGGAAATAAACCCTTTTGTGATGGCAAAAGGCCTCTATTTTATCTGGACCAAACTTGAGATAATATACGGCTAATACCAATCATATGACGGCCAAACTGGAATTGACGTCATTGATATGGATTGTGAAGAATACTCTCAAGAAGTTCTTGGTTTCTCAAATGTGATCTCAAGTGGCAATCCCACTCCTTACTATGATCCAATCATTTCTACTTCATCTCTGACTTTAACTCCATTCGGGGACAGTGATTTCTCCTTTTCGAAGAAGCCGACTCTTTTCTTGCTATAGAGGATGATTCGACTTCACCGGAAGTTGATCCAACGTATTATGATCTGGAAGAGGACAATCTTCTCCTCAAAGCAATTCTTAATAGTGATCCTTCACCACCTCCGAACCAAGGAAATTATTTGCCGGAAATCAGAAAAGATCTTAAAATTTATGAAACAAACAATGAAAAATATTCAGTTAATGAGCCCCCTGAGGTTGAACTCAAGGACCTGCCACCTCATTTAGAATATGCATTTTTGGAAGGTAACGACAAGTTGCCCGTCATAATTGCAAAAGATTTAAAGAATGAGGAAAAGGCCGCTCTGATCGAGGTTCTAAAGTCCCACAAGCAAGCCATCGCTTGGAAACTTTTTGATATTAAGGGTATTGACCCAGAGTTTTGTACCCACAAAATTCTTATGAAATAGGACTACGAACCGACGGTTCAGCATCAAAGGCGTGGGGGGTTAAAATCCGAAATTCATGAATGTCATCAAAAAAAGAGGTTGAAAAACTTCTTGACGCCAGATTAATTTATCTGATCTCTGACAGTCCATGGGTAAGCCCGGTGCACTGTGTACCGAAAAAGGGTGGCATGACCGTCGTAAAAAATGATGAAAATGATTTAATACCAACCAGATTGGTCACAGGGTGGAGAGTGTGCATTGACTATAGAAAGTTGAATGAAGCCACCCGAAAGGACCATTTTCCACTTCCCTTCATGGATCAAATGCTCGAAAGACTCGCGGGAAATCAATACTATTGTTTCCTCGATGGCTTCTCGGGTTATTTTCAGATTCCCATTAGACCCGAAGGGAACAAGGAAATAGACATTATTTACTTGCCAATACGGAAAGTTTGCCTATGCCGCATGCTTTTGGGGCTATTGCATATGCACCGGTACGTTTCAACGATGTATGATGGCAATCTTCCATGACATGATTGAAAAAACAATGGAAGTGTTTATGGATGACTTTTCAGTCTTCGGGGATTCTTTCTCTACATGCCTATCCCATTTGGAAAAAATGTTAAAACGGTGTGAAGACACCAATTTGGTCCTAAACTGGGAGAAAAGCCATTTTATGGTGAAGGAAGGCATTGTTCTTGGAATCAAAATCTACTAAGTCGGGAATTGAGGTTTCGATCGTTGAGAAGCTAAAGTTGGAGTTATCGCCATGCTCCCCACATCACCCGGCTTACTGTGAAAGGTTGTCCGAAGTTTTTTGGGCACGCCGGGTTTTATTACCGGTTTCATACAAGACTTTTCAAAAAATTGCCCGCCTTAATGACTCACCTGCTGAAAAAGGGAGACTCATTTTTCTTCTCAAAAGAGTATCGAATCCTTTAATACACTTAAAAAAAAATAATCGAGGCTCCAATTTTGATTGCTCCCGACTAGGACTTGCCCTTCGAACTCATGTGTGATGCAAGCGACTTTGCAATTGGGGCAGTCCTAGGGCAGCGAAAAAACAAGCATTTCCAACCAATTCACTATGCCAGCAAAACAATGACCGAAGCTCAAGCACACTACACTACGACTGAAAAAGAATTACTTGCCGTAGTGTACGCTTTTGAGAAATTCTGGTCATATCTCGTTTTGTCCAAGAGCATAGTGTATACTGACCATTTCTGATAATAAAGTATCTCTTTCGCTAAAAGGATGCTAAGACATAAGACTGAGGCGGTGGATCCTTTTGTCCAGAATTCTATGGTTATCATACGAGAGAATAAAAAAAGAGAGCAGAGAATTGGCCGCCCGATCTCTTTCCATGACTGAGAACCTCATCAAGATAAACTCGAGAACAAGGAAATCACAGAAACATTTCCCCTCAAAACTCTTGGATCGGTTGCTCTTCATGTTGATAATACCTCATGGTTTGCAGATTTCGCAAACTACCATGCGGGGAACTTCATTGTCAAAGGAATGTCATCCTAGCAGAAAAACAAGTTTTTCAAAGATGTCAAACATTACTTCTGGGATGACCCCTTCTTGTTCAAAATCTGTGCGGATCAAGTGATCCGGCGGTGTGTGCACGGCAAAGAAGCTCTCGACATACTCGAAGCTTGCCACAATGGACCCACCGGGGGACATCACGGTGCAAATCTCACCGCCAAAAAGGTCTTTGATGCCGGATTCTTTTGGCCTACAATTTACAAAGATGCACACGAGTTGGTTAAAAATTACGACTCGTGCCAACGACAAGGAAAAATTTCACAAAGGGATGAGATGCCTCAAAATTCCATCTAATTTTGTGAAATCTTTGACGTTTGGGGCATAGACTTCATGGGACCGTTCCCATCATCAAAAGGAAACAAATACATACTTGTGGCTGTCGATTACCTGTCAAATGGGTTGAAGCAAAAGTGCTCCCCACCAACGACGCCCGAGTAGTTTGCAAATTTCTTAAATCTCTCTTTGCCAGATTCGGTGCCCCTCGTGCCATCATCAGTGATCGTGGAACACATTTTTGCAATGACCAGTTTGCAAAGGTCATGCTTAAATACGGAGTCACTCATCATCTCTCCACCGCGTATCACCCACAGACAAGTGGGCAGGTTGAAGTATCGAATCGTGGTTTAAAAAGAATTCTGGAAAGGACAGTGGGCAAAATCGTGCCTCTTGGTCGAACAAACTGGATGACGCTCTCTAGGCCTTCCGTACAGCGTACAAAACACCCATCGGGTGCACTCCGTATAAGCTTGTATATGGAAGGGCATGTCATCTGCCGATTGAGTTGGAGCACAAAGCTTACTGGGCCCTTATTAATCATGCAAACGTTGATATCAAACGTGGGAGACCATACGCAAATATTCAACCTCCAAAAATATTAATGTGAACTGCGTGATTCATGACTATGAAAATCTTTGATTTTAGAAAGAGAAAACTTAAAAGGATTCATGACGCAAAGATTAAAAACCGCTTTTTCAAACGTAGGTGATCAAGTCCTCCCTCTTTAACTTCAAGAGTGAAAATTTTTCTCTGCAAGGTTGAAATCCCCGCTGGTCTGGACCATTTACCCATTGTTCAAGTCTTTCTGTATGCACCGTTGAGTTATCCAAAACTTTGGGCCAAACTTCAAGTAAATGGTCATCGGTCCTAGAGCCATCTCACTTTGGAGTGGGAGTTCCCTGCTATGGATATCCCGGATCTCCAAACCTTCCCTAAGGACAATTAAATTCGGGGATTGGGTCAAGCTAAGTGACCCTAAACAAGCGCTTCGTGGGACGCCCATATGCTTATCCTTTAGTTTATCCATGTTGTTAGGTGTGCTTGCGTAGTATTAATGAATAAGTGAGTTATGTAGTAATGAATAAGTGTTGTTGTTGTGTGAGGAGGCTCGCTCTTTCCTTTTCCATGTTTTGTGTTGTATTGTCCAGGAATTCCCGGATTTTTGAAGCCTCTCGTGCTCACAGTTTTTGTCCTTCGATCACAAGAGCTTCAAATCCTCAGCTTCATTCTAGGAATCCGATATCCAAATCTTATCGACTAACGTTTATCTTTAGCATAATTCATAAACGGCTTAGGATTTACGTAGAGACCCTTCGTGAAACATTAAGGACAATGTTTAGTCTTAGTATGGGGGGATCTTCGATTTGATTATGCCTGCAGCCGTTGTTTTCACGTAATCCCGTTTTTACCACCAAAATTTTTGAAAAATACCAAAAAAAAATTTAAAAAAATTAAAAATTTTCAAAAATAAAATAAGTGTTTTGTCACAATTTTGACTTTCCTGCTGGGTAGAACAAGAATAAATTTTGACTCGATCGAGCGTGTTGAGCTCTAGCTTGTTCCTTAACGTTTAGACTAAGTGTTCGCGAATCTTCGCGAAGAACAAAAAATGATAGAGTTAGGTATGAGTTGGATGCTAAACAAGGATTATTTGGAAATCTTAAGAGCTCATGTGTGTAATTTGTCGCTTTTTCTCCCATAAGCTCTTAACATGATTAATATACGTGCTACTTTTGGAGATTAAACTTAAATCAATAATTTTTATGTAGTATATAGCAAAAACTTTAGCCTTAGTTTTCAAATTTATACTTGAATTTTTCAAAAAAACGTCTTCTCTATAAAAAAAATAATAAAAAAAATGATGATGAAAAATGAAAAAAATATATTAAATATAAACTGTGGGCTGATAAAAGTTTGTTGCATCTTGCCGGCTCACAACCGATGTTACAGCCTTCTAAAGAAAGCCCATAGTAAGAATAATAATCCGAGACTGATAAAAGTTTGCTGCATCTTGTCGGCTCACAACCGATGTTGCAGCCTTCTAAAAGGTCGAGGGTTACAATTGCATAAGTGTTTAATATTTAAATGTAACTTAATAAATAGATCTCTTTTTGTTAAATTCAAATATGCTTTTGAACTTTGGCTATTCTATTTTATAAGCTATGTGTATACAAGAAACCTGAGAGTTTTTGAAACCTAAGGTCTATGAGTCCCGATACTAGTCTGTGTGGGGTGTCAAAAGCCTGGTCACATAACTGCAAGGTTGGGATGTGCCGAGACGAAAGTCGCTACATGGGATGATCTCGCCTTCAAACTCATTATTCTCGGGTGGAATGTAAAACATAGAATTTTGCAAAACATTGATCCAAAGTTGAAATTCAAAATAACACATACACTTAAGATATAATAATTGTCGGGAGTGAAAAGTTTACAAGTTGCAAATATGAGTAGTGTTAGCATTGATTGCAGTTTAGATACACAATAAAATATACTATAAAAATATATCCCACAGAGAATTAAAAAAATTAACCAAGTTACCCTCGATAAATTCACTCTCAAAAATATATATCAATATAATATATAATCGTATTATTTAACACGTTAAATATGATCACCCGGGTCGTTTCCCAACAGATTAGTGAAATTGAAACCTCGTTTAAGCTTGGATTCTGATTGAATGCAAGCAAGATATTTTGATAATCTATAATTCTACTAAATAAAAAGCAACAATTAAAATTGAAACTTTTAAAAGGCAATTAAACAATTAAACAAATACGGGAAACAAATAAAACACGACGGATTAAAGCAAATAGGGACTAAAATTAAACCTAAGATTGGCAAACTAATTGTTCTACCCTAAAGTAGGATAAAGAAAATTTTAAGAAAAATAAAAATATTTTTTAGATTATTTTTTGTTTTTTTATCAATTAAAAACTATTTAATTCTAATTAAATCCTAAAAATAAAAAAAATAGAAAATAATTGAAATTATATTTTTCCTAAGTAAAATAAGTAAAAAGAAAATTTTAGAAAAAAGAATTACTATTTTTGGCTTTTTAGATTTAAAGATATGACTTTTCTAAGATTTAAACTAATTAAAAACTTTAAAAATTAATAAAACTATTAAAAATATAATCCTACAAATTTTATAAAAATTATACTAGATAAATAAAAAGTGCAGAAATTTTATAAAAATAAAAGCCCTAATTTTTATCTTTTAATTAAAGCTTAATTAAACTAATTAAAACTAAACCCTAATTATTAAATAAAACTAATTAAAACTAATTAATTAATTAACTAGGGACTAATGGTGCAAAGACCTAAAGGACTAACTGGGAAACTAACTAACTAACGTAAGGACTATCAGAAAACAATTGAAATTGAAAAGTTACAAAACCTACCCTGAAAGTCTAGCCCGATTACAAAATAAGTCCATTAAGGCCCAAATTAAGTTGAGTAATTAAAAAGTGCTTATTATCAAAAACTTACAAAATCAAAGTTGTAGAAGAGGCTGGTGTGAACAAAATTAACAAAAGCACTTTGGGCTGAAAACCAATAATAAACTCAAAAAGAGCTTATCAATAAGCTGACTTTAGAAAGTAAGAGTTTACCCTTGGTTTTACTAAATAAGCTGCTAAAAGCTCAAAATAAGCTCAAATCAAAAAGTAAAAAGTGGTTTGGACAGCTTATGATATGTATTAACTATAATTGAAAAGAGAAATAGCTTAATGATATTAGAGCTTATCTGAATTTAAGTGACAAAGATGCAAAGTCAGAAAACAAGCTGAAATCCTCAAAAAATCAATTAAGCTCAAATTCTCAATAAGCAATACTGGACTAAGAGCTTCTGAGGACTTATGCAACTACTAATAAACTAACTATTTAAGCTATAAAAGCAAATAAATTTAAGCTAAAATTAACATATTTAAAAACTACTTAATTACCATACTGGTTTTAGTTTTTTTCTTAGTTGTTTTTTAAACAAAAATTAAGCTAGCAAATAAGATTGGAAATGAAATTTAAGCTAAAATCTATCTTAAGAAATAACTAATCTAAATCCTACTTTAATCTTAGAAGCTAAAACCTATGATTACCTAGCTTGAACTTAAGCCAAAAGTGACAGTAGGAACACCTTAGTTCCTACTGATGCACTTTGCACAAGTGCAAAACAATAGTGCAGGTTACCTAAGGGGTAACCCTGCACTTAGAAACACTCAAGTGAGTGAGGCAAACAAGATTTAAGTGCACACAAAAGCTTAAAGAGCTCAAATTAAACTTAAGCTATCACACTTAAGCTACAATTTCCCCTGGTGCAGGAATACTTAAAATAGCCATAACTTTTTGATTTTTTACAAACTAACTTGTGAAAACTCTTTTCCTATTGTTTTTAACTGAAATCAAAGCTGTCTCAAAAGGTTTGCACAAAAACTTTTGACTTTTGATAGTCAAAGTGGCTTATGCCAAACACCCCTTACAGATATAATAGCATTTGATTAAGCTAACAAAATGAAAATCAACTTAATGAGACCTTAACCCCAGATGATAAACAGCTAATATTAATCTTAATAAGCATTACTTAACAAGCAAATGAGCAATAAAATTAGTTTTAAGCTATTTTACCTATTTTTTTGGTTTTTTAATGTTTTATGACAAGTGATATATAAAACTATGATCTAGACTAAGAGAAGCAAATACAGATAAACTATTATGATTATTAAGCTAGATAAAACACAAATAAGCACTAATAAGCATATTAAATAAGCAAATAAGCAGATCTAAGTTTAGAAAGCAATAAAACTAATATTTAAAGCAAGAAATTAAAGAAAAACTTACAAGGCCTCTAGCTAAACAAGAGGAACCAAATATGGCAGCTACAAGCTCCCTAGCTTATTAATAAGCTAGGGTATAAGTCCATGGGATCTCATCCATTACTAGATCCCCTTCCATAAGCTTTCCACTTCTTAAAAAAATATAGATTTTAAGCTGATTCTTAAATTTATAAGTAAAATTAGGTTCAGTTAAGCTCCATCAAGAGCTTAGAGACTCTTGAGAACTGAAAAGAGCTTATTAAAGCTTATTGAGACAGATTGAGCTTTTGAGTAAAAGGCTTTGAGAGAATTTGAAAGGTAAACTCAGGATTAATTTAACCAAAGACATTCATTTCATTACATAAAAGAAGATTACATAATTCAAAAGACAAATTACAATAAGCAATATTTAAGATAACCTAAATTATTAAAAACTAGAAAAAGGAAAAATAAGATAAAAAGAAAGTGTCTTGCGTGTGTGAGCTGAGGCTTTTTATAGGCTGCCAAAGAAGCTTCTAGGCCTCCTGAATCCATCTCCTAGCCTTCAATCCGCACCCTTGATTCTTTTAATCATTGCCAAATGATTTTGAGCCGTTTGATCATTATGTGCGTATCTGAGGATCGCCAGCATGTCATTCCATTGATGTGACATTGTGTTAGTTGTGTGAGTGAGTTTAGTGCAAAACCCACGTCCCTTATGTGCTTCTCCATTGATGACGTGGCTTGATCATGAGACTGAGTTACTAAAACCGTTTGATTAGACTAATTTGTCCCTAGTATCTTGTTAATGAGCTCTTAAATTGACCAATAAAGCCCTCAATTTCCATTTTCCCCTTGTTTTACCTTGGCTAGTGAAACGAAAGTAACGATGAACAGTAAGAAGGGCTTCGCGCCTTTTTACAACTGAAAACGGGTAACATATTTTTAAACTTTAGGTTAATTGCAATTTTGGTCCTTGTGTTTGGTTTTTCCCATTTGTAGTATAAATTAAGTTTGGAATGGTGCAAGATTGGTCCCTGTGGTTTATAAAAAGAGTGAATGGGCTATGGTTTTGGGCTTATGGATCCGGGTGAGGCCCATTTAGGCTTAGGGACCATTTATGGACTTTTCTGAAAGTTGAGGGGCTTAAATGGAATATTTTGGGTCTTGTTGACTTTTGTTGACCATGATTTGACCACTTTGACTAAGGGTTTGACTTTTCCTGGCTTTGCTTCTCGGCTTTGTACACTCTTCCGTCATCGTGTCCGTGCTTACTTGTTTTTGATGGTTTACTTGTGATTTCTAATATATCCGTACCTGCACACACAAAACACAAATACAAGCATATTTTTGCCATTTTTTGTCTGTTTTGGGTTTATTTTGGCTATTTTAAGCATAAATGGATATATGTATTTAACACTTATCAAATAGTTTATGGGTTTTGCTTTTATTATAATAAAGTGTTTTTGAAAAATTCTTGTGAAATCACCATCATTTGCTCTTGGATTTTGGTATAATCTTGTTTATCCTTTGAATATGATTATTATTGAATTGTTTGAGTTCATAATGTTTTTTGTTACTTCTTTGATCATGGAGTAGTCATTCTATGTTTGTTTAGGCATTATGTGATCTTTGATATGGAGCGTTTGGATATGTGTTTATTGAATTGGTAAAACATATTTTATATAAGAAAATAGACCGAAAGGTTTCTTTATACATGTGTTTTATCAATCCATCTAATATATTGGTTATAATAACTTATAAAGGCCGAAAAGATTCGTTGTTATTAATCGATATAATCACTAGTTATATTTAAAGGCCAAAAAGATTTATAACTTGTGATAACTCTATTTTCTAAACTTATGAACACTATTTCAAACACATCATTATCTAAGTGATCATTGCCTAAACAAACATACCTTAATCATTTGATTGAATCATCTTTTAAACAAATTTTAAATATTAAATTAAAAAGCTGTAAACTATTCAACCCCCCCCCCCTTCTAGTTTTCCACAATTGGTACCAGAGCCACGTTAAACAAGACTTTTAAATAAATTGCTAATTTTAAAACATAATCGATCTATGGAATCGAAAAATATTTAGAGGGCAATCTATGCAAGACCACCACTTTTTTGAAAATGATGGATTTTATTATTGGAAAAATAGATCGAACTTATTGAAGTCAAAACATCTAGATCTTTGCATGTTATTACCGAAGGTGATTTCCTTCTATTCAATTTAATCCCGAAACTAGAAAGGGTGAAATTGTATCTTTTCATAAACAAGATGATGATCTTAAAAAGAAACTTGCAAAAAATAATAAAGCTAAAATGGTAATTTATAATGCTTTGCCACGTAAAGAATACGAAAGAATTTTTATGTGTCAAACCGCAAAAGGAATTTTGGATACTTTACTAATCACTCATCAAGGTAATAATCAAGTCAAAACTAACAAAATAGATCTTCTTGTTCAACAATATGAACAATTTATGATTTTGAAAGAGGAATCAATAGATAATGCCTTTGAAAGTTTTTCTAGCAAGAATTATGTTAGGAAATTTCTTAGGGCACTACATCCAAAATGGCGCGCGAAAGTCACGGCGATTGAAGAATCAAAGAATCTAACAACCTTATCTCTTGACGAACTAATTGGAAACTTGAAAGTTTATGAAGAAGTAATTAAGAAAGATGTAGAAACGGTTAAAGGCAAAGAAAGAACAAGTAGTCACTTGCAGTAAAAGTGAAAAAGGAGTAAGTGAAGAAGAAAGCTCAAGCTCCGATAGTGAAGACGAAAGAGTTATCCTATGGCCGTAAAGGAAAATTCAAGAAATTCCTTCAAGAACTATGGGGAAAAAAGATTTGCAAGACAACCACGAGGCGATAGAAAAACATTCCAAAGAATTAGAAATGATGGTTATGATAAAAGTGAAAGAAAATGTTTTAGATGTGGTGACCTAAATCATTTCATTAGAGAATGTTCAAAGCCACCAAAGAACACCGATCAAAGAGCATTCATTGGAGGAGTATGGAGCGACAATGGAGAAGATGAGGTGGAAAAGACTAAAGATGAAGCTTGCTTGTATGCTAAAGGCGCCTGATGAAAATATGGCTAGGAGTAAAACTTGAAACTCGATGATGGATTAAAGATAGTGGATGTTCAAAATACATGACCAGTAATTGAAAGTTGTTTTCTTCATACAAAGCATACAACGGAGGTAACGTAATTTTTGGAAGCAACTTACGCGGTAAAATCATAGGCAAAGGTACGATTTCTCAAGACTCCTTAATAATTGAAAATGTTGAGCACGTAGATAACTTAACTTATAACTTGCTTAGTATAGGTCAAATATGTGATAATAAATGCAAAGTAATATTTACCGAACACGATAGCAAAATAATCAAAAACAAAAAAGTTATAGGTAAAGGAATTAGGAAAGGAGGATTAAATGTAATGAACTAGGAAATAAAACAAAGACAAAATAGCCTTGCAACATAGCCAAAATTCCACACTATGGCATAGAATATTAGGTCCATCCTAATTATGCAATCTAATTCAATCATTAGCCCTAAAGAATTAAGTTAGAAATCTACCTAAACGTAAATACGTAGCCACGAGCATTAGGGTCTGGGTGAGTGCGATGCTTGCAAAGTTGGAAAGCAGCGCACGTAAGCACGAGCCAAAAATAAGCTCAACAACTAGATGCTTAGAACTACTTCACATGGATTTGTTTGGCCCCTCCGCCATATGAAGCTATGGAGAAAATCGTTATACCTTAGTAATCGTAGATGACTATTCTCGATACACTTGGACTAGATTCTTAGCAAATTAAACCGAAGCCTTCGAAGAATTTGAAAATTAGCAAAATGATCCAAAACATAGATAAACTATTGTATCAATAGAATGGATCATGGTCGGAATTAATAATGAAGTACAATTTGGAAAATTATTAGTTATTTTTAATGGGATAGACTCACAAATTTTTCGCTCTCGTACTCATAATCAAATGGGGTAGTAAGAACAAAAAATCGCACCTACAAGAATAGAGTATAACCATGTTAAATGAACAATCCATTCCTCAAAAAAATTTGTGCAATGCGATCGATACATCAACTTATATAATTAATAGAGTTTCTATTAGACGTATTTTGGGAAAAACTCCATACGAGTTGTTAAGAGGAAGGAAACCAAACCTTAACTATTTTAGAGTATTCGGAAGTAAATGTTTTATTCTTAATACAAAAGATTACCTAACCAAGTTCGACCCAAAGTCGTATGAAGGTGTTTTCCTAGGATATTCGCAAAATAGTAAAGCTTACATAATACTTAACAAACAAACAATGAACAGTAGAAGAAATCATTAAATGTAACTTTCAGATGAGACTCCACCTCCACCTAAAAATATATCATCACCATTAAAGATGATGAATTGAGTCGAAGAAGAAGTTTTATATTTGAGGTTAGTAAAACAAAACCCATAGGCAATGACTTGAGACATTTCAATAGAAAATAATCAAATAACAAACATAAAGAATCTAAAAAGTCATCCCCTAGAAAATGTTATTGGCAATCTAAATCAAAGAACACTTAGGTCGCAAGCTCAAGAGGAAAGCAATTTCTTTTGCTTTATTTCAACAATAGAACCTAAAAATATAAATGAGGCACTAAAAGATGAAGATTAGGTAACGGCCATGCAAGATGAACTAAATCAATTTATAACAAATGATGTTTGGGAACTAGTCCCAAACCTAGATACTGACCATTTATAGGAACAAAATGGGTATATAGAAATAAACTCGATGAGAAATGGGGAGTCGTACAAGAAACAAAGCTAGGTGTGTTCGCCCAAGGTTTATAATCAACAAGAAGGAATTGATTATGATGAAACATATGCACCCGTAGCTAGACTAGAATCCATAAGAATACTTTTAGCTTATGCTTGTGCACTAGATTTTAAGTTGTACCAAATGGATGTGAAGAGTGCATGTCTTAACGGTTTTATCAATGAGGAGGTTTACGTGGCACAACCTCCAGGATTTATTGACTTTGCAAAATCTAATTATGTCTATAAACTTAAGAAAGATCTTTATAGTCTAAAACAAGCTCCAAAAGCTTGGTACGATCGACTAAAAGCCTTTCTTATTAAACATAATTATTCTATGGAAGGTAATAACACTCCTTCACTAAAAAGAAAGACTCCAACATCAAATATCGTCCAAATAATGTTGATACATTATATCGATCAACTTGTCAAGAAATGTGTGATGACTTTGCCAAGATCATGCGTGATGAGGTTGAAATGAGTATGATGGGGGAACTAAACTTTTTCTTAGGATTACAAATAAAACAATTAAATGATGGAATATTTTTCAATCAATCAAAATATATTAAGGAAATGCTTAAGAATTTAGACTAGAAGACACAAAGCCAATGAAAACCTCTATGTCCTACGGAAACCCAAACTCACAAGGACGAAGAAGGGGGTCCGTAATAATACCAAATATAGATGGCATGATATGGAGATAGTTTTATTATACTAGACGCAACTAAGACCCGATATCATGTTAGGTTTGGCTTTGTGCACGCTTTCAGATGATCCCAAAAACCTCCTCACCTAAGAATCGGTAAGCGTATCTTTTTCCGATACATTAAAGGCACTAAGCATTTAGGATTATGGTACCCCCAGGGATTCCGGCATAGAAACAATAGTTATCGGATTCGATCATGCGGAGATTACGTTGATCGTAAAAAGCACTAGTTAGTTTTCACATTCATGGATGTTGCTTAACACTGGTTTACAAAGAAGCCAACCGCTCTTGCAATCTCCAACCGAAGCGGCAAAAAAAACAAAAAAAATATGTTAGTGCCGGAAAGGCATGTCAACAATCACTATGGATGAAACAAGCTCTCATAGACTATGGCATTAGGTTATACAATATTCTAATAATGTGTGACAACAAAGGGGCTATAGACTTAAGTAAGAATCCCGTTCAACACTCACGAACTAAACACATAGAAATTCGCCACCACTTCCTTCGTGATAATGTTCAAAAAGGAAATATCTCTTTAGAAAAGGTCTCATCGGAAGACAACATAGCCGATATTCTAACTAAGCCACTTAAACATGAACCATAATAACTACTACCCGCTTAGGTCTAGGAATGATAGGAACAAATTGACTAAGTTTTTCAGCACTAAAAAATTAAAAATTACTAGCTGTCAAAAATCTGAGAAATACTTCACATGCAGAATGGCGGCCCCCTTAATTTTAAGGGGGCCGGCCAGACATTATGGGGGCCACCCACTGTAATTTTTTTTCTTCCTTTTGTGTCTAGGCTTCTGTTTTGCACAAAAACACAAGATTGGGAAAACTTAATAAGCAATTATATATATATATATATATATATATATATATATATATAAAAATATATATATATATATACACACGATAGTCCCAATCCATTATTTTCTAAAGAAAATCTTCCTCGCATCTAGGATCACATGAAAACCAATTTTCATATATTGTTGATATATGCTAAAAAAAAAATTTATATGCATAATGGTCTCTTAATTGTTGTCAAAAATATATAGTAATAATATATATTCTTGATATTTAGGTTTTAGATGTCTTAGTGTCGAAATAATCGCTACTCCATATTTGTCGCACTTAGGGACACACTAGTATTTGCACAAAAGTTTGGTTCGTTTTTAACTTTACCCCCTTGTCAAGATAAATTCTTTGTGCATTATATCTAGTTACTAATTCATATGCTCTTCACTATTTTGGTCTTTAATTCATATATGATTATATGCTAAAATTATGTGAAATAGTTTTATCCTACATATGTAGAATGTTGAATGCTTAATTGCTATGTGCTAAAAAACTTAATTGCCATAAAAGGATGGACTTTCTGCAAATTAACCACCAAAACAGAAACCCTCACACAAAATTTTGAGAAAAATTGAATTTTGGGAAATCTAGGAAATGGCAGTAGGCGGCCCCCTTAATTCATAAAGGGCGGCCCCCTTAATTTTAAGGGGACCGACCCCTAATTAAGGGGACCGGCCTAGACTAACACGGGTAAAACAATATTTTTCATTCTTTTTAACCAAACACCCTCTAGACTTAGCTACTGTTTCCCTAAATTCACAAACATTTCTTGGATTTGATCCTTTGAATGTTCATTTTTCCTAATTTAAACCTTTCCTCCACTATAAATACATCCTCATCCATCATCATCACAATCATCCTCACCAATGACATCTCCTAACAAACCCACATCCAAACCATCAAGGGTAGCCAAAATGAGTGTGAAACCCATTTGGAGGAAGAAACCAAACCTTTGCAACACATCTAATGTGCTCAATGCAAATTCACCTACACCAATGCCAAAACCACTCACTTCTCATCATGAACCATCTCAAGAGAACAATCACCCCAATCAAGCATTACCAAATCCTTACATTAAGGACACTCCCACATCACCACAAGTTGTCTCACATCCTCCACTTCCCATCTCACCTATCAATTCACATGTTACTCACACTCAAGCTCCACCTCAAAGTAACAACCAAACCCAACATACACCACCTCTATCTCTAAGTATAGAAAGCCTAGTTTATGAAATTAATCAACTACAAGACCTATCTAACCTCTTAGCCATGCATCTCTCTCAACAACAAAACAACATTCCCTCATCACCTTACTCTCCAAACTTACCACATACCCTCAACATCAACCAAGTTGAAACCCATGTTGGGTATTTCCCTTGTTGCATCTTCGCCAAAAAACAATTCATTGGTTTAAGTGAGGATATCAATTGGATTGAATTCCTCCTCACTCGACCTCATCCACCACCTAGAGTTCAAAGAGATTACCCTTCCACAACCGCCTCCGTTCCAAACTCTCTAACTAACTAATCTCGTAATATGCCTTCAAATAATCATCAAATCCTTTTGTATCGCAAGCAAGTCAAAATCCTTCTATGGATCTTTAGGATTTTTCTTTATGTATTAATATGCTTCTAAAGCTTTGATGATTGCTTGCACTAGTTATATAGTTATTCACACACATTGTCTTAAATGAATGAAGTATTTTCTTTTGCTTTGATGATTGCTTGCACTAGTTATATTTTTCCTTCCTTCTTGTTACATGTTAGAAATATTTGTATTGTTCTAACTCGTTTTGGTAGCCAAATAAACCATAGCTCGATTCCTTGGTGCCCTCGAACGAGGGGGAGCACACATCAAGGGGGAGCATTTATTCTGTCGATTTAACTAGCAATTCTCGACGATGTCTTTTTGATTCTACAAAAAGGGGGAGAAATGACATGAAATTGTTAGAAATTAGAAAAAGACTCGGTCACCCCGTGTATTTTACTGTTTATTATAGCTCGTAGTTTAATAGTTAATAGTACGTTTTTCGGTTTTAAGTCGGGTACTAATACCCGGTATATAGTATGTTCTATATAATGTCTCTTCCAACTTTGGAAGAGACAAGCTAGTCATAATTCATTTTAAGAAAAGAAAACACTCTCTCTCTCTCTAGAATTTCTCTCTCAAGTGTTTCTCTCTCTAGAAACTAGCCCGATCCAAGAATCGACCCCGTGTTATGATATATGATATACCACAATTGGTATCAGAGCTAAAGGGATGATTAGATCTTGTGTATGTGCGATTTCTTGGTTGATTTAGATCAAAAAGTGAACCTTTGAAGTGTTCTAGCTCGTTTTTATGATCTTTGAATTTTGTTGGTGTGTTATTGATAAAGTTTGGTGTTTCTAGTAGCTATTACCATAAGGTATTGTGTTGTGCTAAAGAAATCAGCAAAAACGTTCAAAAAAGGTTGATTTAAAGTGATTTTGTGGGAAAAACGCGTTGTTCTTCGTGGAGAGTTGCCAGAATTTCTTCACGGCGGTTTGCTGAAATAATTAGTTTATTTAGTAAGGGTTACCAACCTCTGACCACACGCGGGTTGCTTAGGTGGGCGAGTGTTGCTAAGCAGCGGTTTGCTTTCCAGCGGTTTGCTTAGGTGGCGAGTTGCTCAAGTAGCGGGTTGCTTTATAGTTAGCAGCGGTTTGCTTACCAGCGGTTTGAACAGGTTATCAGCGGGTTGAATATTTTAATTAGCAAATATCTTAACGAAACTCTGGCGG
>BQNB010038963.1:7148-24648 GCA_026074375.1 Tanacetum coccineum | reverse complement strand
CTGGTTCATAACTCTTTTATTTTCTACTAAAACAAATCCATTCAAAAGCCTAGGTTGAAGGTTTTGAGTTGTCTTACCAAAAATGTAAGCCATTCAACATGAATCAAAGTTTTAAGGGTCCATATATGCCTTACAAGACACGAAGGTACAACTGATTTTGAGACAAAATGTTTTACCGGTTTTGTTTTGGCCATAACTCACTCAAAATTTATCCTCTTAGGTTGATTCAACTCACTGAGCTTAAGTTAAAGTATTAGCTACAAAAAGTTAAAAAGGCTCAAATTGCTAAACTACTCTTAAGGTGCTAAAAAACTTGTGTAAATTTCAATGTGCAAATTTGGACACTTTGTCTTGCACAAAATTCTAAAAATAGAAATAAATTTCCTAAATTCATGAAATTTATAATGGAACTACCTAAGAGATAGTATTAAGTTGTGAGATTAAGAAATGTACCATAAGTATTGTTTAAAGTGGTGTTTTAATGTGTACTAGTTGATAAAAAATTCTGCTCAAATTATGATTTTCATAAACATGTTTAATTTAAATTTTTACACAACAAGTATATAGTGGTGATATGAAAACAAGCATGAAATAATTATAATGAATGAAAATAAATATTATGAGATGCTTACCAAGAAATGGTGATGAGTTGGATGATTAGAAGTGCACAAATTACCCAAGAACACTTAATAAACCCCAGTTTGATCTTCTAAAACCCTAGTTTATATAACCAAATAATTTTGCAAAATGATTGTTCTTTCTCCTTGTTTGCCAAAAATATAGAGAGAAAAAGAGGAGATATGTATGTTTGAATGGTAGTGAATGAGGTGGTGTTAGGTACTAAGCTTATATACGAAGTAAACTAGGAAAGGTGAATGGTATAAGATGGTATCACAAGTTTATGTATAAGCAAATAGAGTAAGCATATTTTGGGACTATAGGGAGGCAAAGTGGACGGTTCAAGGGGTGAAGAGGGAAATAGTCTCTTGGTTACTAGACACATGTGACATGCTATGGAAATGGAAGTGTTGTGCTTAATACCGTGAAAACTCATTTGTTGTATTACATCATGTGTTGGCCAATTTCTAGAAGTATTAGGGGGGAGGGGTTTATGTAGTTTTTGAAAGTATAAGGTATAGTTATGTAAGTGTATAAAAGGTGGTGAAGTGTTGGGTAATTAGTGTATGCATGCATGCATGCAAAACCATGCAAGTTTATATGACTTAAGTAAAAGTTATAAAATTGAATGCATATGGCTTATAAAATATGTTCCTGAGTATGATAATGTACTAAATGTATGTAGACTAAACTTAGTCTAAAGTCAGGATACGTTCAAAGTTGTTTTTCATACTATGCGGGATAACCTCTCCGGTTATGAGTTAAAGTAAGTATGTAGGTATTCAAAGTAAATTTGTTTAAGTTTTTAAGTAAAAGTAAACCTGAAATTTTGAGTTGTCACACTAGTTAACTTTTATACATACCATATGTCCATACGATATTATACTTATGCATGTTCCTTCTCCAAAACTTAGGTCATCCCTTAGGAAAGAAATAAACCAACACCAATTCTGGTTGTTTTCAACGCCAACAACAACCCAAGTTATTAGGTACATCTGGTTGTTTACATCTATGCCCATGGCAATTAGTAGTTGGCCCTTGCATTTATGGGTCAACAAACAACCATCCAAACCAATAATCTTCCTACAACCTTTAAGCCATCCATGTTTGACACCATGAAAACAAACATAAAATCTCTTAAAGTACAGCTTCCCATCATCTTAACTATCTTCTACGCTCATTTCACATGTAGCACCTAGATTTGTGTCTAGATTTACTTGTGTATATTTCCATAACTTGCTAAAATATTATACTAAACCTCATTTATGATCAAACAATGCGGACTGCTTTGCCCTCTTGCATTAACGCAAGCTCACATCTATCAAATATTTTTCCCTAGTTGCATTTTTCATGAATCTGATGCTCATATTTGGGTTCTCAATGTGTCCCTAGCATACTGGTATGCTATCCATCTATAAGTAACGAGTGTACCCATGGTATAATTTCTACAACATTTTTTATTGAGATATAAAGTATTAATTTAGATTGATCTCTTAGAACTCATCCAAGAAGCCCACAACCTAAAGGGATGGTTAACTTGTTTAAAAATCTTATTTTTCTCAAATCCTCTTTGTATCCCATTTGTCTTTAGTTGCCTTGTTTATTTTTTGTACTAACTTCCTTGCTAAAACTACCTTTATTACTAGCCTGTTTGCTAGACTCGCATTCTTCATTATCAAAAACTTTGGGTTTCTTACTCTTCTATCCAACACATTTACCCTAACGTGCATCCTACCATACAACACCAATAGCTTATATTGGTCATTCTACATGTACCACAATTGATATCCATGTTGCACATCATAATTTGTAAGCATATGCGTCAACTGTTGTGGGCTTTCAAACCTCATTCCTTAAACAAGTTTGCATTCATTCCAAGGTGTGTTAGGATTAAAAATTATATAAGTCACCTGCTTTTTGTCTTTGAATTTAGATTCTACCATGTCCTCATTAGGATCATCTACCTCTAATATAAACCTACCTAGAAAATTAGGATTTAGATTCTTAGTATGGTCAATAAAACTACATTTACCCACCAGTTTGTTTAGCCATGGATCATATGTGGACAACCTAGATATGCTTACATTACCCTCCTTTTCATGTTCAATATTGGCAATATCAACAATACCATCTAATGGGTGCTTTGATGGTGATTTTGGTGTCATCGCTTATATTTTATGTAATTGTGATTTACTTGAGATCAAGAGCTTAATTAGGTTAAGCTTACAGTCGAGTCAGGATGTGTGGAGTGCAGACTCATTATAGTTAGCTTGATGCCATCAAAAAAAGTGCGGGGGTCAAGGGGGTCACGCCCCCTTGCGGGGTCAAGGGCAGAGTGTAACCCTTACAAATTTTCTAGTCTCATAATGTTCTATTTAAGTCCTTTGACTTCTTGACTTTTAATGTTTTCCGTCAGGATTAGTGACCGTGTTGACGGTAGTCAATTTCTATGTTAAGCATTTTATAGTTCTTTTATTCTTTGAATTATTTTATTTGAATGCTTATATCTATGTGTGATCAAGTTCCGGGAGGTTTGTCCTGCAAATGACTTAAAATGTCAAACAAAGAGTTCCGACACGTCCATTCATGGTTCATACTAAATCTAAAGCAGTTTAACTATAAGACCTATGGTGTGAATATTCAAAGTTTAACTAAACATATTTTTACATTCGTTAAAAATACAAGAAAACTTCGGGTCACGTTTTAATCACGAACTATGATCGATATGTAACCCGACAAAAGACAAAATGACTAGAAAGCCTCCCTTGGATGCCATTCTAGCCGACCACCACAAGGAGACCACAAGGCATTTTTTAGGACCTTGGTCTCATGCATGCATCCATACCTTGTCCTATTTTGATTTCAAAAACACACATTTCATTCCAAAACACACACACTAAAAATCTTTTCTCCCTTTCTCTTTCTTTCTTGCTCGTCCGAATACCCTCACACACATAAACATTTCATTTTTTTATTTAACAAAGAACATGAAGATTTGAGTTCATCCGGGTTGATTTCATTGGTGTTTGGGTATTTTAAAAACAACAAAAGGGTTGTTTGTCTAAACTTAATCCTCTTCAAAACCCTCTTTTTGTAAGTCATCTTATTTCGAATATTTTTGTACTTTTGAATGCCTAATGATGCATAGATGTTAGTTGTACAAGGTGTTTTTCTAAAAATTAAAGACTAAAAGTTACGAAATAAATATTTAGGGTGTTTGTTTGGTTCGAACTCAGGGAAAGGAAGGCAAGGAAAAAGTCATTTTTATATTTTGGTTGTGATGGTTGAATAACATTTTTGTACTAGATAGATTATTTCTTATTTGGCTTGAAAATAAGCTCTCGGATAAGCTTATTATAGCTTTTCGTGGGCTTATGTGCCACGAAAATATTAAGGGACAAAAAAGAAGTGATTATGGTTACTTACCACTTTGGTCATATTTTTATAACTTATTTTGGTAGCTTATTTCGAGAACTAAAAGTACTATGTGGCTTATTAGATTATTTGAAAAGCGATATCTTGGTTTTGGGCTTATAAAACCCACGACCCAAAAAGGCCTAATAAGCCGCGGCTTATTGTGGACTTTTTGGTGGTTCGACTTATTTTCATGGCTTTTTGTTTAGCTTATTTGAATACTAGAAATACTTATTCGCGTATTTTATAACTCATGATTCGATTTCGGACTTAGTATATTTTCGAAAGTGTTTGTTTAGGCTTATATACGCCAAGGCTCAATTTGAAGCCCAATAAGCTTCGACTTATTTTTGGGACTTTTCATTCGGCTCATTTTCTATTTACTCCTAATGCGTGTTTAAATTGATATTTCGGACTAATTAGGGTTTAAGAACTAAAAGGGACGGTTTTGGACTATTATTGGGCCTTAAGGCCCAATAAGTGAAAAACTAGTGATTTTAAACGTTTTAAGCGGATTTTGATCGATTTGGACTTGTAGATATTTAAAAGGGTTAGAATAGTCGTTTGGAAAAAAATACGTTTTGATGAAACGTCATGAAAACGTTGAGTTTGTCATTTTGTCGGAAGTTGGTGGATTTGAGGAAAGTGTTTGAAAATAAGGTTTGAAACCTTGGTAAACGTTTTATAAACAGATGGGTCATGCCGAAATTTTATAAAAATACTATCCTTAGAAATATTTTGCTAAAAGATGTTTTCTCAAAAAATTCCGACAAAAAGACAAAATAATAAAATATTATTATTTTAATAAACGACTAAAAGACGAAAAATATATGTTATAATTTTATAAATTATAAAACTTCTAATGATTGTTTAGTGTATTTAAAACGTGTCGTTTCTTATAGTTTGTACAATTAACAAGATCACTTGGGATTACCGGATAGATTACCGAAACATCGTACATATTATTTAATTCTTGTTTGTCTTACTTGTCTAATTTCTTAAAATAGTATAAGTGAAAAACATCTAATATACATACTTTGACACATCTTCCTTGAGACTAAATCACCAACCATCATACAACCAATACTACTACTAAACAATAATACGAAACGCTTTCAAAATTCCTATGCATCAATTTTTAAGTACCCATTTCAAACACAATTCTAAGTCAAACGAATTGCTTGGTCGTGTCTGGAAACCGTTGTTCATCGTTGTTTGACTATAATCATCGTCGTTAAGGTGAGTTCTCGTAGTCCCACTTTTTAACTCTTTTCCGTTGGGGGAAAATGATACTCAAATCTATTTCAAACTGTATTCACTACTGTGCAAAATTGCTATTTCTTTGGACAATGCTATGTTCCTATGACTGCTATGTGAATGACATGAGGACTATTTGTGCATGAGTTCCATGTGAACTTCTATGCAAGGACAATTTTGCCGACCTATGTTAGCTCCAACTGGTATGCCTTAGGTGCGGAGGACTATAAGCGCTTGGACCATTGGGAATGGTTGGTATGATTTGAATGCTATGATTCTATTGATATGCTATTATAACATGGGATTGCTATGTTGGATTCTAATACTATTGCATGCATTCTGCTTTCATATTGCATAATTTTCCACTACTTAAACCCTAGCACAACAACTGGGTTACTTCTAAACCTATGAGCTTACCAACTTTATGTTGACCTTTCGAGTATCATTTTCAGGTATTGTGAATGATCAATGAGGTCAGGATAACAGGCTTTAGCAAACCTAAGAGCATCCTTCATGGATCTTATCTTGAAAGACTTGCATTTGAGAACCTTGTTTCAATTTAGCTTTTGGATTATTCCTAAGACTTGTACTACCCATGTGTGGGAGCTTGGTTGTAACAATTTTAGACTATGTGATGTGACTCGACTTGTCTTGGGACAAGTTCGCTACTTGTTATCAGAGGACGTTGTAGCACTTGTTTCAATGCATTATAGTTTTCTTTATATTGTCACCTTGTGTTATAATGATCTATCCCTCCGTCACGCCTTGAGTTTCTGCCTTAGTCGGGGTGTAACAGATTGGTATCCGAGCTAAGGTTATAGAGAATTAGGTGGTTTGGCCTAGACTATAACCTAAGAACCTTCATATAGTTTGCATTATAGGATATACGTGTGCGGTTTCCGCTTATACTTGCTTCTATGCGTATTTATCGTCTATCGTCTTAGATAAGTCAATCATTAAAATGTGTGAGCCAATACTGAGTACAACTGGAAAAGGATGTGGATATAAATACAGTGGCCAACGTAGTTATAAATGTATCATGACCCACGCGTATTTGGTAATGTCATTCACTCAAATCAGTGTTGACACCTTAGGACCGTATATATGCGTACTATACAAAACATAACTTTAAGCAATACCAAAATAAGCAAAAAGCTAGAAAAAGTAGAGAGAGAACTAGAGAGAGAAACAAAAGATGAAAGATTAGATTAGAGAGAAAAAAGGAGTGGTATGGTTACACAGACAACAAATGGCAACCAACACCCTCTCCATGTGTGGAGAGGGTTTCTTTTATACCCTTAGCCTATTACTTGGCACTTGGGCTTTCTAAATGGGCCAAGCTTGGTTTAACTTGGGCTTTAAACCCTAAACATGGAAAATATTAGGTTACAAACCAAGCTCGTTAGTACCCGACTAGCCTATTACATTACAAGACCTAATTGACTTAATAAGACCGATAACTTTCTTGTTTGACTTAATAAAATTAAGGCTAACACTATAGTATATTAGGGCCGTCTATATGCGAAATCTCCCCTCCTACCTAACGTTACCTATGTCCTCCCTAGTATAGATAATGCCACCAAGTATGACGACCTGAAGTGCAGGCCGATCAACTACAGCACCACGAGGTGGAAGGACGAGTGGACATACTGGTAGAGGAGGTGGAAGGACTGGAGAGCAACCAAACAGAGATGGTGGATGAACTGGTGAACCTGATGGTCAAGGAGACGACCAAGGTGTCAAAGCAAATGGAGGCGTTGACGAAGTCCCTAAGTTCTCCACGGTCACCACTCAACAATTGCAAGACCTACTTCCTACCATCATCGCTCAAGTAGGAAACCACGTTAACAACCAAGAGAACAATGGTAATCGAAACGACAACCTCATCGGTGACAACATCCAGGGTGATGTTAGGAATGTTAACGTGAACCACAGTCGAGGTGGTTGTTCATACAAGGAGTTTTTGGCATGTAACCCAAAGGACTATGATGGAAAGGGTGGTGCGATAGTCTACACTCGTTGGATTAAGAAAATAGAATCAGTCTAGGATATGATTAGATTGTGGAACGATAACCATATGGTCATGTACACTGCCGGTTTATTTATCGGTAAGGACACTAACCTGGTGGAACCCCAGGTCTATGAAGTAAGGCACTAACATGGTGGAACTCCCAGGTCTAGACTAGATTTAGGGAAGCCGCAGTTGGCATGACTTGGGAACAATTCAGAGTGATGTATTAAAAGCTGGTGTGCTAACTGATGAGGCAATTAGGAATGGATCATTGAAGAAGAATACTAAGAAAAGAGGAAATGGTGGGGAGCCGAGTAGGGATGGAAATGTAAGGGATGATAAAAAGAGATCTAGGACTAGGAGGGCGTTTGCCACAACCACTAACCTTGTTAGGAAGGAGTACACGGGTACGACACCCAAATGTAAAAACTACAACTATCACCATCTACCCGAGACGCCTTGTCGTACGTGTGCGAACTGCAATCGCTTTGGGCACTTTGCTAAAGATTACAGGGTGGGGCCAAGGATGGTGAATCTATTGAATGCTAGAAACCCGATTGCAGCTCGTGGGGCATGCTTTGAGTGTGGTGGTACTGATCATTACAAGGAAGCATGCCCTAGGTTGAACCGATCACCAGGACAAGGAGGAAATCGTCCAAATCAAGTTTTAGCTGTCGATGGGGGTCAAGGTCTTGGAAGCAATGGCAACCAGGCACTTGGAAGAGCATTCATACTGGGAGTAGAGGAGGCTCACTAGGACCCAAACATTGTGACATGTACATTTACCTTAAACAATCACTATGCTACAACTCTATTCGATTCTAGTGCCGATTATATCTTTATTTCCACTACTTTTATACATCTGTTAGACATCGAGCCCAGTAGCCTAGGTTTTACTTATGAGATTAAGATAGCTAGCGGACAACTGGTAGAGATCAATAAGGTTATCCGTGGTTGTAAACTATAGATAGAAGGTCATACCTTTGATATCGACTTGATACCGTTTGGACACGAGAGCTTTGATGTAATCATAGGATTGGACTGGTTGTCCAGACACAAGGCCGAGATCGTTTGCCATGAGAAAGTAGTTAGAATTCCACTACCAAACGACGAAATGCTTAGAGTCTTAGGAGAAAGGCCAAAAGAGAAGGTGAGACATCTCATGAGTGCGAAAGCCGAAGAGCAAAAACTAAAAGTCATCATAGTCGTTAGAAACTTTTCCGAGGTATTTCCTGATGACCTATCAGGATTACCCCCTTCCTGAGAAATCAAATTTCATATCGACTTAATCCCTGAAGCAATGCCAGTCGCGAAGTCTCCCTGTCGTTTGGCCCCTTCTGAAATGGAGGAGTTGTCGAGTCAACTTAGAGAACTCCAAGACAAGGGTTTCATTTGACCAAGTCCATCGCCATAGGAAGCACCAATATTATTTATCAAGAAAAAGGACGGTTATTTTAGGATGTGTATTGACTATAGAGAGTTGAATAAATTGACCATCAAGAATCGTTATCCTCTTCTAAGAATAGATGACCTATTCGATCAACTACAAGGATCATAGTATTTCTCTAAGATAGACCTTCGGTCCGGATACCATCAGCTGAGAGTGAACAAGGACGACATTCCAAAGACTGCATTTAAAACTCGATATGGACATTTTGAGTTCACAGTAATGCCCTTTGGTCTGATGAATGCACTAGTGGTATTCATGGACTTGATGAACTGAGTGTGTAGACCCTACCTAGACAAGTTTATGATTATATTCATAGATGACATTTTGATATACTCTAAGACAAAGGAAGAACATGAAACGCATCTAGGGTTAATCTTAGAACTGCTCAAGAAGGAGAAACTGTATGCAAAGTTCTCTAAGTGTGAATTTTGGTTGCAAGAGGTACAGTTCCTTGGGCATGTGATTAAAAGTGATGGCATTCATGTAGACCCCAGTAGGATTGAGGCTGTTAAGAATTAGGAAGCCACTAGAACTCCATCAGAAGTCCGTTTATTCTTAGGATTAACAGGATATTACCGCCGATTCATTAAGAATTTCTCCAAGATTTCCAAATCACTTACCATCTTGACTCAGAAGAGTAAGACGTTTGATTGGGGTGAGGAGCAGGAAACGGCATTTGAAACTTTGAAGGATAAGTTATGTAATGCGCCTGTTCTAGCTCTTCTTGATGGGCCAAAATACTTTGTGGTATACTGCGATGCATCAGGTCTAGGACTAGGTTGTGTATTGATGTAGAGGGGTAAGGTGATAGCATATGCCTCTCGACAGTTGAAAATTCATGAGAAGAATTACACCACCCATGATTTGAAATTGGATGTAGTTGTATTTTCTCTTAAGATCTAGAGACACTACTTGTACGAGACGAAGAGTGTCATATATACCGACCGCAAGAGTCTCCAGCACATCTTCAATCAGAAAGAACTAAACATGCGTCAACGTCGCTGGATAGAGCTTTTCAGCGACTACGACTGCGAAATTCGCTACCATCTTGGTTATGCGAACGTAGTAGCCGATGCACTAAGTAGAAAGGAGAGAATTAAGCCTAAGAGAGTTCGAGCTATGAATATGACCATTCAGTCGAGTATCAAGGATAGGATACTAGCGGCTCAGAATGAAGCATCTGAGGTTGTCAATGCACTAGCAGAAATGCTGCGAGGGCTAGACGAGCAGATGGAACGTAGGAGTGATGGAGCATTGTATTATCTAGATCGAATATGGGTTTCTTGGCGGGTGATGTGAGAAACCTGATAATGGATGAAGCTCATAAGTCGAAATACTCAGTACACCCATGAGCCGATAAGATGTACTATGACCTTAGGGACATGTACTGGTGGCCAGAAATGAAGAAAGATATATCTTTGTATGTTAGCAAGTGTTTGACTTGTTCGAAGGTAAAGACTGAACATCAGAGGCCATCCGGCTTACTGCAGCAACCTGAGATCCCTGAGTGGTAATGGGAGAGAATAACCATGGACTTTGTCACAAAATTACCAAGAACCAGTAGTGGGCATGATTCAATCTGGGTCATTGTGGATTGGTTAACTAAGTCTGCTCAATTCCTACCAATGCGTGAAGACTATAAGATGGATAGGTTAGCTAGACTCTACTTAATGAAATCGTGGCAAGGCATGGTGTGCCGATCTAGATAATATCTGATCGTGATAGTCTCTTTGTGTCATGATTTTGGCAGTCAATGCAAGAGGCATTAAGAACACGGTTAGACATGAGTATAACCTACCATTCACAGACCGATGATCAGATTGAGTATACTATTTAAACCTTGGAAGACATGCTCAGAGCATGCGTCCTTGACTTCGAGGGAAGTTGGGATGTTCATCTTCCATTAGTTGAATTGCCGCTCACCAATCCTATGGGCAGAAGTTGGAGAAGGACAATTGATGGGGCCTGAGATAGTGCAAGAAACTACTGAGAAGATCTCACAGATCAAGGATAGGCTTAAGGCTGCACGTGATCGTCAAAAAAGCTATGCAGATAAGAGGAAGAAACCTTTAGAATTCAGTGTAGGTGATCATGTCTTACTCAAAGTGTCACCTTGGAAAGGTGTGGTACGCTTTGGGAAGAAGGGAAAATTAGCACCTAGGTTTGTTAGACCATTTGGGATCACTGAGAGGATCGATCCAGTAGCCTATCGACTAACACTACTTGAGGCTGACCCTCAAGAAATGTTTGGCTGACCCAACCCTGCAGATACCTTTGGATGAGATCAAAGTTGGTGCTAAGTTAAACTTTGTGGAAGAGGCAGTAGAAATCCTAGAACGGGAGTTCAAGAAACTGAAGCGGAGTAGGATTCCAATCGTTAAGGTTCGATGAAATTCGAAACTAGGACCTGAATTCACTTGGGAATGTGAGGATCAAATGAAACTTAAATACCCACTTCTTTTTAGCTCTAGTACTAGTTGAATTTCAAGGCGAAATTCTCTTTAGGGGGGGGGGTAGAATGTAACCCTTGTGGATTTTCCAGTCTTATAATGTTCTATTTAAGTCCTTTGACTTCTTGACTTTTACTGTTTTTCACCAGGATTAGTAACCGTGTTGACGGTAGTCAATTTCTATGTTAAGCATTTTATAGATCTTTTTTTCTTAGAATTATTTCATTTGAATGCTTATATCTATGTGTGATCAAGTTCTGGGAGGTTTGTCTCGCAAACGGCTTAAAATGTCAAACAACGCGTTCCGACACGTCCACTCATGGTTCATACTAAATCTAAAGCAGTTTAACTATAAGACCTATGGTGTGAATATTCAAAGTTTAACTAAACATATTTTTACATTCATTAAAAAATACAAGAAAACTTCGAGTCACGTTTTAATCACGAACTATGATCGATATGTAACCCGACAAAAGACAAAATGACTAGAAAGCCTCCCTTGGATGCGATTCTAGCCGACCACCACAAGGAGACCACAAGGCATTTTTTTAGGACCTTGGTCTCATGCATGCATCCATACCTTGTTCTATTTTGATTTCAAAAACACACATTTCATTCCAAAATACACACACTAAAAATCTTTTCTCCTTTTCTCTTTCTTTCTTGCTCGTCCGAACACCCTCACACACATAAACATTTCATTTTTTTATTTAACCAAGAACATGAAGATTTGAGTTCATCCGAGTTGATTTAATTGGTGTTTGGGTATTTTAAAAACAATAAAAGGGTTGTTTGTCTAAGCTTAATCCTCTTCAAAATCCTCTTTTTGTAATTCATCTTATTTCGAATATTTTTGTACTTTTGAATGCCTAATGATGCATAGATGTTAGTTTTACAAGGTGTTTTCTAAAAATCAAAGACTAAAAGTTATGAAACAAATATTAAGGGTGTTTGTTTGGTTCAAACTCGGGGAAAGGAAGGCAAGGAAAAAGTCATTTTTATATTTTCGTTGTGATGGTTGAATAACATTTTTGTACTAGATAGCTTATTTCTTATTTGTCTTGAAAATAAGCTCTCGGATAAGCTTATTATAGCTTTTCATGGGCTTATGTGCCACGAAAATATTAAGGGACAAAAAGGAAGTGATTATGGTTACTTACTATTAGAAATACGGAAAAGTATCGGTCACTTCCAATATAAGTAGTCATAGCTCGTAGTAATTAGTAATGTTATGTTAGTAAGCTAACCGGGCCAAAGATACATAGTAAGCCCATAACACAAGCCCATGGCCGGTTATGCTAGGCATATATAAACCCTCTCTACACATGAAGAGGGTGTTGGTTGTTCACTTCTCACATTACACTAATCTAATATTTTCCTTTTTACTCTCTCTCTCTCTCTAAGTGTTCATCCAACCATCTCTTTCTGTTACCCATAAAGATTCTAGCTTAAAACACACGATCCAGAGGTCGAGGAGGATAAAAGAAATAGAAAGCCATATTATTGATGTAGAGAGAGAAAGGTAGAGAGAGAAAGGAAAGATGTGTGTGTTTTCTAGAGAGAGAAACACACACACTTTATGTCACAAATGATTATCCTCAACCCTCCATGGAAGTATGAAGGGGGTATATATAGGTCAAGACAAGGGAAACTATTCTAACTTAACAATTCTAGTCCCTGCATGTCTTGCCTAATGATAACTAGTGTAATTCCGTATAAGTCGATATATTTTAAGGCTAACAATCTTCCCCCAATATGTGGACATACGGAATTACTTACAACGTTCCTAACAAGTACAAATACAACATAGTAAAATGACATTCAAAGCGCTTTCAATGCTGAAGATGACGTCTTTGTCTTCAAGTCTTGATACTTATACTCCATCTTGGATATTCTGTGTCTTTACTTGTTCTGGAACCATTGTAGTATGCATGAGTTAGATTAACTTCCCCCCAAATCATGCAGCATGTCTTTAAAAGCATTCTTCATAGACTCCTTTTTGGCAAAGTTTCTAAATCATCTTCCCCCAAACCAACATCCGTATCTTGAGCAGATTCTTAAACATTGTTGTAGCTCAAACGATCTTCTAACATTGACATTTACAGTGCACAATGGAATTTTGTAGAAGAATCATCCAATACTTGAAGTGTACACTTTATCCCTTTCCCGAAGTTGAAACCGTAGCACCAGAATCAATTAAGATCCAAAAATGCACTTTTCTTCCTCCAGAATAGTGCAGATGTGAATTGCTACACCAAAGTCAACCAAGTCCCGAGTGTGAGCATTTGAAATTTAAAGAGTCATCCTTCACGTGTGTACATCTTACATCAACTAATACTGCTTCTATACTATATCATGACATTCGATCTTGGTGAATATCCGTTTGGGGGAACATGCAAGAGATCAGCAACAAATCTTATCACGCATGTAGATGACTTCACAAACCACACTAAGTAAAGTAGTATAAACTACTTCCCCCTGGAAGTTGACTTGATTACATTGGTCAGGCGATCTATACATTGGTCAGGCGATCTATACATTGGTTAGGCGATCTATACGTTGGTCAAATGATCTATACGTTGGTCAGGCGATCTATACGTTGGTCAGGCGATCTATACCTTGGTCAGGCGATCTATACGTTAGTCAGGCGATCTATACATTGGTCAGGTGATCTATACATTGGTCAAGCAATCTATACATTGGTCAGGCAATCTATACGTTGGTCAGGAGATCTATACGCACATGTGATTTATACGCTTTTGCTTGGGTGATTTATACACTTTTGAGCTCTGATTTATGCCGAAATTGGAGACGATTTATACCCTAATTTCGCCAAGAACCAAACTTAAACACCTTCCACAACACCAAAGCAAACACAACACTTAATGCTAAAACGATCATTAAAGATTCACTAAAACGTCAAAATGGCTATAGATTTGGACTTTAATATCAAGTGATCACGGAATTGATTTGGTATCACTTATTTGAGATTGAAGTGGGTTTTACGAAGGCGTCTACTTATTTCATCATCGAGACTTCCTTCCGCTTTCTACCTCTTTTCCCTAAACCCCCTCTATCGATTGATGACTTGGTTGAACGTATAAGGTTATGATTGAGACTCGCATTATATAGTTCTACCCGATGTAAGGAGTTACATTGTAGTACTCACGTGTCATAGCTATCATTTAAAGGAGTTACGTTGTAGTACTCAGTATCACACGCAGAAGCCGATGTGAATAATTTCAAGAAGTGTTGTACTTTTTTCACACCCCGCCAAGGTGGAAACGCGAGGCCTAACATGAAAGATATTAACATAGCACATGGAACTCATCCATACCAAAGGTCTTAGAACCAAACCAAAAAGTATCGTCACCCTTAGACAAAAGGAAAACAATCGAAACGTCGAACAGAGAACGTAGAACACCAGTTTTATGATAACACCCTAGAATATGAAACTGGCCTAGCAGTGTTAACTCAAAACTAACAGTTTTATCACTGGAACTAACAGTGCTAAGTAAGAAATTGATACAAACTACTTTTCAATTAACAAATAAGCAAAATAAGCACTAAAACAGTTCTGCAGAAAGTAAGAATAAGAAGAAAAAGAGAGAGACTTACAAAACCCTTGCTCAAAACAGGGTGAATCAATGAATCTACAAGCTCTAGCTTGTATAAAACAAGCTAGTGAGGGTCCATAAGCCCATCCATTACTGGCTTATCATCCATAACATAAGCTGTGGTAAATTTGAGAGTGATATTTGTGATTTTCTCTTAACTACTTAACTTTTTTTACCTTACTTAATGAAAACAGCTTATAAGTAAGCTGTGGTGAGAGCTTTTTTGAACACAAAACAATATGATTAAGAAACTTAACACTGGTATTGACTTAGAAACTTCAAACTTGCATTAATCTTGAAAGTGTTACAAAGCTAAAAGTAAAAGCTGTAAATGACTTGAAACAAACTGAAAATAAGCTAAATTATTTTTAAGATTAAAAACTAAAAACTAGATGCCTCAAAGGCTTACAAAAAGCTCTATTTATAGCCGAAGTCTTGGACTTGCAGCTTGTTTT
Organism: Tanacetum coccineum; assembly: GCA_026074375.1. NCBI lineage: Eukaryota > Viridiplantae > Streptophyta > Magnoliopsida > Asterales > Asteraceae > Tanacetum > Tanacetum coccineum. The sequence goes on along the minus strand of BQNB010038963.1, from coordinate 9,376 downwards.
TCCCCCCCCCCCCCCCCCTTATATATATATTTTTCTTTTCTCCCCCCTGCTTCTTTTGGAGAGCAAAAACGAAGTGTGCTTGTTGTGTGAGGTGAATCTAAAGCAAATCCCAGCCTTTGATTTCTTTTGAGCTTCTTTGGAGACAATCTCAGCCATCGAAATGCTGAGAATGGAGAAGGATTGCCAACATGGCATTTATACAACTGGGGGAAGGGGGGTAGTAGGGTGGATGAAATGATTTTGGCTAGGGTGTCGAGTGGTTTTGCAGGGGAGAAGTATGGGGCGACATACAAGTTGTAACTGGGTTTGTGTTAGGCGGGAAAGATGGCTTTTAGGGAAGTAGGCAGCTTTGGTCCCCTCAAGTTGTATAACTTGAATGCAATCTTTGCCTTCTTTGCAATTTTGACCCTTGTCGTTTTCTTTTGCAATACAACTTGAGGTTTGGCAGTTTTAGCCCCTCAAGTTGTATTTTCTTCATGCGAAAGACTTTAGACTTTGACTTGACTTGGTCCTTTCCTTCCCGTGCTTGGATTTGTTTGCTTTTGGCTTTCTTTTTGCTCCTTTTCTTGAATATCCGTTTCCTGCACAATACAAATGCAAACATACAAATACAATGTATTTTTGGTATGTTTTTAGTCATTTAAGTCCGTTTTAAATGGAAAATGGTATGTGTAATTAAGCACATACCAAGCAACAATCTTGAAAAGTTATGAAAGACATTGAAAAACTTTGAAAGATTTTGCTGAGACTATGAAGTATCATTGACATTCAGTATCTTCAAATATCCCGTGAGAGTTGCTGATCACATCTCAACCTTATACTCTCTGGCTAACTTACCAACCTCGTATTTTGTCGGCTATTGCTGTGACCACTTGGTGAAGTAAACCCGATATACCAAACTTGAAAATGAAGTAGAATCCCCCAAATTTGTTACTTAAGCTTGCACTGTTGTAGATTGAAGAACGGTGCAGAGGAAAGCCTCTAAGTATCATATACCCAACATCAAAAGTATAATTAGTACATCACCTCTTGAAATTATCCACATCGGCTTCTGCGTGTGACACTGAGTACTACAATGTAACTCCTTTAAGTGATAGTTATCCAGGTCTTTCACCCAACGCCCTTGACTTTGGGTAAACTAGATAATTCAAGTCTCAATCATAACTGTATACGTTCAAGCAAGTCATCAATCGATAGATTGGGTTTAAGGAAAGGGGTAGAAAATAGAAGGAAGTCTCGATGATGAAATAAGTAGACGCCTCCGTGAAACCCACTTCAAACTCAAATAAGGGATACCAAATCAACTTCGTGATCACTTGAAATTAAAATCCGAATCCTTAGCCGTTTGACGTTTTAGTGAATCTTATTCGGATCGTTTTTAGTGTTATGTATCGTGTTTGTTGTGTTGTTGTTCAAGAATGTCGTTAAACTAGGACAAATGTTAATTTTGAATTGTCATCAACGAGAAAACATTGTCCAGTCCAACTTGACGTTAAAGCATTTTATTCTCGGCTCTATCCAATATTCCTAAGCCCAATCAATAAACTAGAAGCCACGTTTGTTAAACCGTATAACCGGCCCAATCTGTCAAAGTCCCACCAGCCCATCATATATTCATAGTTGGCCCAATTTACAAACAACAAAACCGGCCCATTTTTAATGATATAACAAGGCTGGCCTATGTTTGTAAGATATCCGGTCCATCACAAACTTTAATACCTAAAAATTAGATATAAAACTCATGTATACTTAATTTTTTTCTCATAATTACACTAGCCCTAATATCAATTATAAGCAGCCATAAAAAATCTCTGAGACTTTCTTATCCCAACCAAAACGCAACACCAACCCCTTCTATCCTTAGATTGAATCAAATCCCACTTCTTGATATAGTGAACACTCAAATTTCACAAACACCCTTAAAAATCCCTTGCTCGAATATTGCATCACGTGTAGAACTACAAGAGATTTTGGCCTCAAGATCTTTATACAAGGTATCGGGTAGGTATTTTTTGATTGAACATGTGTTTTCGTCTTGTATTGAGATCGATGATGATATTGTGTTTAGTCTAAAATATTTAGGACAAATAAACACAAAGCTGAGATCTTGTTTTATGTTTTAGAGTCTTGAATGATTGTGGAGATGGATTTGTTATTGTTTGATGTGACGATGAGGTAGGTAGATAGAGTCAGATTTGATTGAAGTTGTGTGATTGTGACAAAGGCTG
>BQNB010038962.1:27963-44839 GCA_026074375.1 Tanacetum coccineum | reverse complement strand
ATATTAATACGAACACTCTTTGATAGTGTTAGGGTTTACAACCTTGAAGCTATGGATACTATAAAAGACTGATATGGTGTGTTCCTAATGCCAAAACCTAGGATCTCCTTTTATACACCAAGGAGTCCTTTACAAGATAACTACAAATCTTTTAAACTTCTAAAAGATATCAACATATCTCCTAATTATATAAGATATACATAGAATAAGTCCATGCATATCGCAAAACGCGTTTATCTCTTCATCATTACTAATCTTCATGCAGTAGTGTTAAGTTTCTCTTCAGCAGTATTAAGTTAGTACTGGCAGTACTAACTTTTACTCTAGCAGTACTAACCAGTTAGTACTAGTAGTTATAATCTAATCAGTACTAACTTTTTGACTTGGCAGTACTAAATTGAACTAGCAGTATAAACTTTATAGAAGTTCTTAATTCCTAACAATCATCCCCTAAACTTGTGATTTACCTCTAAATCATCAAGTTTCTTGAATTAAACCTTTCTGAGAGGATTCTTCCAAACATTCTTCTACTTTTGAAGTTGTGACCTTATAAACCTGAGAAGTTCAAATGCCATTTCACTTTCTTGATCAACCTCTAGTCTTCTACTTAACATCCTTGAAAGTATTTCTTGAGTAAGAGGATATTTATTCTCTATCATCATGTGAATAGCAATTCTAGTATGCATCAGCAACATATGAATTCCACATGAGTAAAATAATCTCTAGCTTATCAAGTTGTAGTCCTGTTGATTCTTCCATATTTCATCTTCTTCATTAGGCTCAAATAAGATCCTTAGATCTCCCCAAAGTAACAAGTCATATCCTTCTTGACTTGTTGTATCATACCTTTCTTGTACAAGTCTATGTAGATCCATCACATCTTGCCTATTAAAATCATCAAGCATTTCACTGAATATTTTGTAATTTTTAGAACTTTCATCTGTTGTGATGATTTGATAATACATCATATTTTCTGTCAAAACATGTGTCTTCCAGTCAATTATTGGGTATTTAGTAGCCAGAGACTCAACATCAATAGCAATATCATCCCTTGGAACTACATCCATACTATCTCTAAGCTCTTCCTTCTCAGCATCATCCTCTAGTTTCTATTTCTTGGCATTGTCTTCATCAGAATCTTCTCTTGATCTCTTTTTACTACTTCCTTTTTTAATTTTATCATTCTTCTTAATAGACTTTTTTGAAAATCAAAACCAGGTCTCTTCATCACTTCCTTTTCAATCTTAGAATCCTTAGGTATAAAAGCTTGATTTTGATCCCATACTCTTTCAAATATAAGTCTAATATCTTCATAGCTCATTCCTTTGAAATGACTCTGCTTGTATCCTCCTTGATTTTTCAAATACATGCACATGTTCTTCCTTACTTTAGCTATAGAGAAAGATCTATTTTGAAGTGCATGATATCTTAGCACAGTAGGATCACTCCAATCAATATCATGGGCTTGATCAACTTCAGCCACAACTTCTTGTTCTTGTCTTGCTCTATCAAATTCTTCTTGTAAATGTTTAGCTATTTCTGCATCCCTAGCAATCCTTTATCTTTCTTCTTCATTAATCTGTTCTTGCAATCTAATAGCTTCTTCATGCCCAAGTCTTTCTTGCTCTAGTTGCTTCTTTATCTTCTTCTGAATAGATTCATCTTCTTTCATAATAGCTTTTCCTTTATCTTTTCTCTTTTCTGGACTCCTTTTGATGTACACTAAATTTTCAGCAACAGTACTAACTTCAGGAGTCGCACTAGCAGTACTAAGGCCCTATTTCTTTTTTGCTTAATGGGTTGTTTACAAACAAAACCATTTGCACATAGGAAATATTTTTGTTTCTTTTTAACTTGTTCCAAAGAGTAATCCTATTTGGGGAGGTGCACTAAAATCTATCCTCTTTCCACTCAGACACTCATAAAACTCTCAAATAAAAACAGACCATCATCTTCATCAATTATCTCTTCTATTTTACTCATTTTAGCCTACACCCTTCTCATCAAAGTTCCTTCTACCGATAGTTTCTTCTCATCACTATTACTCCTTCTTGCCGGCGACATTCTTTCTGTTGTTGTCACTACCTTGTCGGTGCCATTATTGCACGGGTGTTTGAAGTTGGGGGTTTATTGGTTATGAGTTTATAGCATTTATGTGTTCATTGATTTAATATATTTCTTGAAGACTATTGGTCAATTAACAAACTAAAGACATATATTTGAATTTTGAATCGGGTTTTGATTAAACCTTTTTAATATAAACTATAAATAATCTCTGTAGAGTATGGATCTGAGTGTAGTAATTTTGAAGGTTGAATAAGTTTGTATAAAGTTTTTAATGATTTGAGGTTGTTTATAAAAGTTATGATTGATGGGTTTTGGAAGCTTTCTTTGATGTTGTTTCTGTATGTGGGTTTATTAAGAAAGAAAAAAGAAACACACACTAATTGATATGTTAGCAGTACTAATTTCTTTTTCACCCTTGTCACCACTACCAAGATCTTCCACTAGTTTAGTAGGCTCTTCTTGATCTAAAAGTATCTCAGTATCAACACTAGTCCTCCCCTGAATCTCAGCAGCCTCTTGAATCCATGAAGTTCCTTCATCTTGTACCAATGAAATAGAGGGGTTTTGATGAATCTTAGCAATTCTCCTCCCCTGTTTGGAAGGATCCTCTAAATCTTCTTCGGTATCAGATATAACCATTCTTGCCTTTCTTCTAGGTTGCCTTGACTTAACTTTGTGTTCCAACTTCTTCACCCTCATGATAAGCTTAGTGTAAGCATTACCATATACCTTCTTAGTTTGCTTTAAATCTTGCTCTAAGCTTGCCACTTTTGTTGACAATTAGGTACAAAGAACCGTCAATTCATTAAGTGTCATACTACCCTCATCACTTCCAGGTGTGTGACCTCCTAGGAGAGGTGAATCATGGGGTGGTGTAGGTACCCTAGAGGGTGATGAAAGTGGTGGTTGTGAGGTGGATGGAGTAGTGATAGGTGTGTGATGGGACTCAACTAGGACTGTTGATCCTTCACCCTACTGAATTGGACCTTGAACAAGCATGCTTGAAAATAGTGGAATGTTCACCCTAGTATAACCCTTGGAAACCCTTCTCATGTTGCTGAATAGTTTTTGTGTGAGGGTAGGAGCAACATAAGTTCTTTTGTGAGGTAGAAGCAATCTCTGATGTTTGTTCAAAAGGATTTGAATGAATCTAGGATACATCAAGAATTTAGACCTACTGTCTAAATTTTTTACCATACCCTCAAAAATCATTTTAGAAAAGTTGAAAGTCCTGTTTGTGGCCAGGCAAATGATAGCAGTTGCTACTAAACTGCTCCCAAGCAGTCTTCTTAGAGCTTAAGCAATGAAGAATATTATGTATTAAGAATCTCTATTGAGGGGAAAAGTGACCCTTTTGGAAGGTCAATGTATCATAATCAGAAGCATACCCCATAAGATTAAGTTGCTCAAAAATTCCAGTATTAGGTAGTGAACTAATAACATCAGCATCTGCTAACTTGAGATGTCTTCTAAGAGATGCTTCAGTAATAGTCTTTTTGGGTTTTAGAAGTTTCTACAACTTAGTGCTGTTACTTATACAAGTTACTACTCCTAGTTCTACTTAGTGATGCTGGTGAAGAATGCTAAAGGCTCAAGAAAATAGACTAAGTAGTTAGTACTGTTAGTTATTAGTTAGTACTGCTAGTTAGAGTTAGTACTGTTAGTAGTAAGTTAGTACTGCTAGCATATATAGATAGTACTGCTTAAGTGATACGCATGAGATATATTAGGAATAGATATGCATGATCACTTAACGCGTTTTGTAAGTCCATTAGGGGTTCCTTGGTGTATAAAAGGAACCCTACGACATTAGTTAGAAATACAAGTTTCACAAATATTCATAGTTAGTAATCTGTAACCTAGCAGATTAATAGTAATCAAAGTTATGTTTTATTCATTGTTCTTCTTAGTAGTATAAGTTAGTTTCCGCATAACTTATATTGTTCATAGTCATTGTTTCTCTTGTAATTAGTTTGGATCTATCCAGATTAGCTACCACCCTTAACAGGCTAGAAAGATCTATTCATTGGGATCAACAAGTGGTATCAAAGCTTGTTGAGAAACTCTGAGTAAGAAGAATCAAAACAGATATGTTATAAACCTTTACCTTTTAGATCTATTCAATGGAAGTAGGAGATGAATTTCATGATGATAATCCACCACCACCACCACCAGTTACACCTACACAACAAGCCCCTCACACTCTGTCAACTATTAAACTCCTTATTCTGAAGAAAGGTGAGTATGACATATGGGCCATGAAAATGGAACATTACTTGGGGCATACAGATTATCCTATATGGGAAATCATAAAAAAGGGAAATGGTCTAGTACAAGTCTCAACAGACACAAATGGACAAATAAAGGTTTTACCTCCCAAAACTGCTGAAGAAATTTTAGCTAGAGAGAGAGAAAGGAAAGCAAGAACCACCTTGCTTATGGCTATACCAGAAGACCATTTAGCAAAGTTTCACAAAATGGCTGATGCTAAAGAAATATGGGAAGCTATCAAATCTAGATTTGTTGGCAATGATGAATCTAAGAAGATGCATAAATACATTCTCAAGCAACAATTTGAAAGCTTTTTTGTATCCAACTCAGAAGGATTGCACAAAGGTAATGACAGGTTTCATAGTCTACTGAGTCAACTTGAGATTCATAGTGCAGGTGTCTCCACTGAAGATGCCAATCAAAAGTTTCTTAGGTCTTTACCTGCTTCCTGGTCCCATGTATCCTTGATTATGAGGACCAAGCCACGAGTAGATACTCTTAGCTTCGATGATCTCTATAACAGTCTTAGAGTCTTTGAGTCAGATATTAAAGGCTTTACTGCATCATCTTCCAACACATAGAATGTGGCATTTGTTTCTTCTGAAAGCACTAACAGTACTTATGATGTTAGTACTGCTTATGGTGTTTCTACTTCTTCTGGCCATAACTCACAAAAGGAAGGCTCTTCATCATACACTGATGAACTCAAGTACTCTTTCTTTGCTAATCAATTAAGTGGTCCACAATTGGATCATGAAGATCTTGAACATGTTAATGAGTTTGATTTGGAAGAGATGGAGTTGAAATGGCAAGTGGTCATGATTTCCATGAGATTGAAGAAGTTTTACAAGAAGACAAGGAGAAGGCTGCAGTTTGATGCCAAGGAACTAGTTGGCTTTGACAAGACCAAGGTTGAGTGATTCAATTGTCATAACATATGGCACTTTACTAGAGAGTGCAGATCAAAAGGAAATCAAGAGAGTATAAGGAGAGATGCAGGGAACACTGGATATAATAAGAGTTGGATTGTTGTTGGCATTTGCGACATATTGATATATTATGTACCGGATATATTGATGAGAGGTTTGATACCTCGCGGATTTGTGGATTGTCGTAACTAACAACATGGGTTCTTGGACTTGTCGACATGTATTTTAGCTAATTACATTGATTAGCTAACCACCCAAATAAAACCCCTTTGTTAGCACTCATCTTTAGTGCTAGATTACCATAGTTTTAATGCTACGCCATATCTTTCATTTTTCTCATCTAGAAAAAAATAAAAAAAATACAAAATATATAACCTTTAGCCTAGCCTTACCCTTTGTCGAAAGTCCAATGGTTGGTTGCTAGTTGCTCGGTTTGATTGGTTGATTTTTTTGTCATCAGTTTGCCTGCACTTTGTTAGCGGGGTTTGTACATTCAACGGAAGATGAAGTGTGGCACGCTTGTGTTTCGTATTTTTTTTTGGTGTTACACTTATATTAAGGGTGGGGGAACTTTTTAGTTGTTGGAAAATGAAGGGTGGATAAAGACAAATTGGAGGAAAGAAAAAAAATCAAAGAAAGAAATCTAAAAAAAGGAGAACAAAAAAAGTGATGAATAAGAGTTGGATTGTTGTTGGCACTTGCGACGTCTTACTATATTATGATATGTGTCAGATATATTGTTGAGAGGTTCGGCTATCCTAGCGATTTGTCGGATTGTCGTAACTAGATACATGAGGTTATTGGAATTGTCGAATATTGTATATTATAAAACTATTTACAGTTATATTTACAGATGGTCTTATCCTAATCTTATTCATCCTTAGCCTAAACGTGTACACACCAAGTATAAAAGTCCTCTCTTTGTACTATACATGTGCATACGCCTTGTCGGTGCTGTTACAGTTCTTGTTTCTTGTACAGCCTTATGGTATGAAATGGTCATGTCTGAGGCATTGAGTGTGATTTCCTTTCTACCCTTTTACATCACTTACGAGTGTGTGAAGTGAATTATACTTTCTTTTTCGTAAGGTGCTTACTCATGTATACATTTGAAAGTCGTTGTGGTTTTGGTCAAACATCTCTGTTTTTACATATTAAAATCCAAAAATATTTTTTACAATTCTAATTTTGTTATGTAAAGCATATTATTTTCCTTATTTTGCTTGAGGGCAAGCAAACCCTTAAGTGTGTGTGTGTGGGGGGGGGGGGGGGGGCTTGCGCCTTTTGCACTTATTTGTTACAAAAACCAAAATATTTTGAATAATTTTCATACCCAACAAAAAATTTAATTAAAAATAAAAATATCCAAACAAATTCAATATATTTTATATGTTATTTATATATATATATATATATATATATATATAATAAAAATTTTCTTGTCTTGTCACCTAGGACCTTGTTTATAAATTTCTTTTCTTAGATTTGCTTGAGGGGAAACAAAGTTTTAAGCGAGGGAATTTGATAACGCTCAAATTATACATGTTTTTATATGCGTTATCAATGATTTTACATATATAAATTGGTTAAATATAAGAACTATTGGTATATAATAGAGTATATTTGCTATTGTAGGTGGTTCTTGGAACGTGTCGTGGAAGAAAACGAAAGAAAACACAACGATTTGAAGCTTAAACGAAGAAATAATTAAAGATAAAGATCTCCCGACACCTGTCCACTGTTTTGGCCATAACTTGAGCATACGAACTCCGTTTGACGCGATTCTGGCGGCCATGCATTCGGGAAAAAAATTATCTACCACTTTGGTTTTTGGTCCAAGAACTGAAAAGGCATCAAAACCGCCGCACAAATAAAAATGTACGGCGCACTTTTCACAAAATCCCAAAACCGCCACACAAATGAAAATATGCGCCGCACTTTCACTCTGCAGTATTAAAAACGTGAATTTAACCTCAAAAATGTCCACATACAACCTTTGCTTGGTCCCCAAGTAAATTCTACCCTATAAATACCCCCTAAAACTCCAAGGAATTTCATATCTTAAAACATATTACAAACATCACTCTTTTATATCAATTGAGAGAAGGAAGATAGTGTGGATCTGTAAGATCCGTATGATCCTAAACACCCTTTGTCCACCATTATCACACCACCACCATTAGTAAAAAAAAAAAAAATTTAATTTACTCTGCACCACCCAGATTTCCAGTCTCATTTCTTCAATATTAACATAACCTAAATCATTACTCGAAGGATTTATACAAATATTTCTGGTAGTCCTTCCATAAACTTCGTTGCCAAACCTCATTTTGGTGGCACGTTTTCAGGATTGCCTGAAGAGGACGGCATATCTCGGTTGATTCAGTAGTGATTAACTTTACACTAACCTTAAAATATATAAATAAATATATAATACTTAGAAATATATAATAAGGATAATTATCAAGAAAATAAATGAAACCGGAAGTAGTATAGAATATTCCGGGGTCGTTTAGTCAACGAGGAGTGAATTGAAAGTCGGAAGTCGTTTGATATTTGAATGTTTGATAAAAAATAAGGATTTTGGACTAGGTTTTTCTAATTAAAATGCAAAAACAGTTAGGAAAAAAAAAATAAAAATAAAAACCTAGAACTAAAAGCTAAAATTGATTTAAACCTCAAAACTTAGACGGGGAGATAGTAAAATTCAGCGATGTTAAAGAATACAAAATTATCAAAAATTAACCTTTATAGTGATTTTTTTTGGTTTTTTTCTAATTAAAATAACTAAATTAAAGAAAACATGAAAGAAAAATTCTAAAACGGGGGCTCTAAAAGGTTGAAATAATGAGAAAATGAGAACCGGGCCCAGAAACCAGTTATTTTAAAAACGAAAATTTGCAAAACAGGACCCTACAGAAAGGTTTTTCTATTTTTCTAGTGCAAAATGTGATAAAAGAAAATTTTCTAAAAAAGAATTATATTTTTTGATTTTTATTTAATTTTTAATAATTAAAAAACAGTTTTAAAGAACATAATGAGACCTAAAAATAGTAAACAAAAGGGAAAAATCCAAAAAATACAGATAAAGTTGTTTAAAGTGTACTGATTCAGAAAAATAAAAGCTAGAAAGTGGGCTTATAATAAGCAAAATAAGATGAAAAAGCTTATAAAACTAAAAAGAAAAAGTGACAATAAATACAAGTATTATGCAATGATGTGAATGATTAACTATTGTAGCAAAAGTGTTACGTGTGTGTCGTTGTGTGCAAGGGTGGTGGTCAGTGGTTCGAGCCTGGGCCTCTCTCTTTTTATAAAAAACTTTTTTTCTTTTTTAAAAAAAAAAACTATATATAACATGGAAAAATTAAGCAAGTATTTAATAAAAGCAAAAGAAATTTTTGTACTTAAAATACAGCCTGAGAAATAAGCTACTAGAAAACTAGACTAGAATGTTCCCTTTTTTTTTACCTAAGGTCTAATGCCTAACTGTTAGCTAGATTTTAACACAATTAAGCAAGCAAAATAAGTAAAATTCTAAAGCCACTAACCTAATATAAGCAGCTAAATACCTTATTAAGCAAAACCTTTAACTAACCAATAGCACTATACTAAGCATAAGAATTTGGGCAGATTATGGAAAATTTACAAAGGCTTAATGGCTTAAAAGTGGTTAACTGTTGAGGAATTTTAAGGCAAATAAGCTGTGCAAATCACTATGTAAGCAATAAAAAAAATTAAGTTCTTCTAGAACCTAATAGCAAGGCAGACACAATCAGCCAGGGAAAGAGGACAAATAGCCAAAAAATGGAATAGCTAGGGGATAAACATGTTAAAACCAAACAGCTAGAGGACAGGTTCGGGCTTATTTTTTTTAAGCACTAAAAGGGACACCTTTAGGGTCACAAGTTATAAGGACTTAAGGACTTGGCTTATGGGCTACAAAACTCAAGCAAAGAATAACAATTTTTGAACTTAAATAGGCCAAGAAAAAGATAAAGGAAAGAGGCAGGTTACAAAGATTGTTATTTTTTTTGTTTTCTTAAAAAAAACATGGCAAAAGGCAGACTTAGAAATAAGCTAAAAAATAAGCTCAAAACTTCAAACAAAGTCAAAACAGATGGAGTTAAGCTCCTAAATTAGCTTGTGCAAAAAAGATCAAGAAGCTTATAAACAATATTTAAATATTTGATAAAGAATTGAAAAGAGAGCGGGCTTTGTATGTATCAATGTTGATAGATTTTGAGCAAAACTATGGTATCATTAAATGGACTTGTTCTACTATTTTTGACACATAAAAGCACACTTAAAAACAACCTTAAAAGCATTTTGATAAAGGCTTATTCTAATAAGCTTTGGTGACTGTACTTATCACCACAGTTTCAAGAGGGCTTATTAAAAAAAACGTAAAAACCATTTTAACTTTAAAATTTTTGTAAAACTGATTGAAAATGGACAAATAATGCTTGTTTAAATTTGCCTAGTGACCCAAAGGCTTTTATACTCAATCTGACTACTTGGGTCACTTATGCCAAACACCCTTTAAGGTTTTATTATCAGTTTTAACTACGTTTTGGTGTTTTAAGCTTAGTTAATGAAACAGAACTTCAACAAATAAAATTAAGCAACAAGGAATTATTAACAAGACAAGAATAAGGCACTAAAATAAGCTAAAGAAAAATAAGCTAATTAACAAGCTATATAAAGGCAGTTTTTAAGCATGAAATCCAAACACAAAAGATAATAAACAAGCAATAAGCAAGCACATGTAAGCATAAGACACTGAAATAAGCAAGAAAAACAAGAAATAAGCAAAAATTAAGCTATGCTATAGTGAAAATAAGCCAGAAATGGAAAAAGAGACTTACAAAGGATCTTATGCTTTTGGCAAGTGAATAAGCTTTCAAAAAGCTTATAAATCAAATCCTAATGCTTACCATAAGCTCTAAAACCCATGACCATCCTTTTCAAACCATGCTCCTTGCTTCTTTGACAGTTTCTTTGGAATTTTTTAGATTTTTGACTTTTTTGACAGAAAATGAAGAAGCTTTTGTATAAGTTCTTAATGACTTAACAACTTATAAAAAGCTTAAAAACAAGTATTTAATTACAATTCTTAATTGACAAATATTTAAGAAATACTGTTAATTTGCATAAATTTAAATGACATGGAATTTTAAAAACTGAATTTAAAATGCATTTAAATTAAAAAGCAATATATTAAAGAGGATTAAAAATTGTGTATTACAGTTCTCATAATTTTCTACATTAATTCGATCTCTTTGAATAAGCTATCAAATTATTCTTTTTATATAAAGCTTGAGTCTTGTTATACATGTTTCTATACGCGTTATCAATGCTTTTATATATATAAATTTGTTAAATATAAGAACTTTTGGTATAGAATAGAGTATATTTGCTATTGTAGGTTCTTGGAACATGTCGTGGAAGAAACGGAAGAAAACACAAAGATTTGAAGCTTAAACGAAGAAATAACTGAAGATAAAGATCTCCTGACACCTGTCCACTGTTTTGGCCATAACTTGAGCATACGAACTCCATTTGACGCGATTCTGGCGGTCACGCGTCCGGGAAAGAATTCTCTACAACTTTGGTTTTTGGTCCAAGAACTAAAAAGGCATCAAAACCGCTGCACAAATAAAAATGTGCGGCGCACTTTTCACAAAATCCCAAGTACGGCGCACAAAAAAAATGTGCGCCGCACTTTCAGTCTGCAGCATTAAAAACGTAAATTTAGCCCCAAAAACATCCACATACATCCTTTGCTTGGTCCCCAAGCAAAATTTACCCTATAAATACCCCCTAAAACTCCAGGGAATTTCATATCTTCACACACTTGATCAATAACAATCATAGTGATCATGGGAGAGGAGGAAGGATTGGTGAGGATCTTATGATCCGATGATCCAAACACCCCTTTAATCCATGGCGAACCACCATATCACCACCACCACCATAGCCACGAATTATTACTCTACCACCATGATTTCCAGACCTCCATTCATCACTATTACATAACCTAAACTCATTACTCGAAGGATTCATACCAAATCCTTCCGAGTCACTACCATAAACCTCGTTGCCAAACACTCCATTTGGTGGCACGTTGCGGATTCCCTGAAGAGACGTGACATATCCTCGGGTTAATTCAGTAGCATAGGTTGTTGGTTGATCATGGATACTTGGGTTGTTGGACTAGTGGTTGTTGTAGTCGAAATATTGGTTTTGGTACTTTATACTCGAATTACTCGCATAAATGGATTTGGTACATTTCTTTACTAATAATATTGATATGTTTTCTGAGTTTATTCATGTTTGTGATGTTGGTTATTGGTTTGGTTATGATTTGGTTGTGTCTCGCTTACTTGGACGATATTTGTATAACTTGTGAATATGAATGCTTATGGATTCGATATTGTTTTACTTGGATTATTATTTATCTTTTGATTTATCATTGCAATAGATATAGGTCGAAAGGCTCTATTGTCTTGATGAATTTCGCATTGTCTGTCTATAACAATTCGGTGCTAATCTTGTGAGAATTGATTAGTAAATCTATAAATAACCCAAGTAGAATAATGTTTAAGACCCTTCCTTATGTTGACCGACCGGGTTGGGAGGAATTCATATGTATGCATATTTGATATAAACCATTCTTAATGCGCTCGTGATGATGTAGTATATAGGCCGAAATGATTCTATGTTATCATTGGTAGATATGCTTGTTATTATGATTACCCTGATTACCCATCATATATGACTTGTAGCTTCCCTTCTCCTCCCGCCCTCCTTGCACCAAATATGACGAACAATATTAACTATCACAAGCATCATTAAGTAGTATTGTTCCAATCTCTAGCAGCATAAAGTTTATAGGCAGCAGCATTAAGTAGTCAACTGGCAGTATTAACATGTATGAGCAGCACTAATAAAATACCAATAACAGCATTAATATGTTATAACCCTGCCAATCAGTAATCTACTTCCAATCGACTTTAAGATATACAAACTAAAGGAACGAAACCCTTAACTTGTTGTTTCTTTAATCGACCACTGCTACCAAAAATAATAACCAATGCCTTCTGAATATACTTCTTTCTTTATCACAACATATTAACAGATGCTTCAGTAATAGTGAATTCTTTGCCATCAATTGTGGCAGTTATTTCTTGTTCTCCATTATCAACTGTTCTGACAGTAGCAGTCTGCCAAAACTTTTCAATTGGAGAAACATAGATAGTAGGATTCTTAGTAAGAGCAAACCTTATATGACTACCATTGAGAAAATCTACTATCTCTTGGAATCCTTCACTCCCAGTTGGTTTTTTAAGATAAGCAACCATGTTGTGTTTGTCGCAGAATTCCAAATTCGCCATTAGTGATTGAGTTATGATAAGGGTTCTGGGTTTATGTTCGTTAATGAGAGTAGGAGAGTTTGGCAAAGTTAATTGAGATTTTATAAAAAGCGCTTAAGGGTTTTGATTGGACCGACTGAATAAAATGGATTCTTTATCTTGAAGAAAGCTTATAAGTGAAAGAAAGATCAAGAATTATCCAAATTATAGACCCCTATAAGCGAAATATTTGGCAGAAATATCTCAACGGCTATATTTAATTGCCAAAAATCTGTTATGCCCCAAACAGTACTAACGGTAGCCTAGCAGTACCAAGTTTAGCCTAACAGTACTAAGTAATGCCCAGCAGTACTAAGTTTAGACTAACAGTACTAAATAATTCCCAGCAGTATTAAGAAATGCCTAGCAGTATTAACTTTTGAGGTACCAGTTTTAACCTCAAAGGCATTCCAAAAAGCATTTCCATCATCAATGTTGATTCTCACAAGCTCTCTTTCTGTTTTTAAGCTCACTGGATCTCTCAATTCTTTTGCTCACTGAATCACTCTGTTTGTTTTTATTTCACAAATCTCTCTTTCTGTTTTTGAACTCACTACATCTCTCATTTCTTTTTCTCACTTAAACACTCTTTCTGTTTTTAGTTCACACGTCTCTCTATTCTTTTAAGCTCACTTTTTCTCTCTATCAGTTTTTTCTTTCTCTCAAATCTCACAATATTTATCATAACAGCAGAAGTAATTATACATACCAATAGTAAGTAACACCAACAGTACTAACTTGAATTTCATCATCAGCTGCTGTTCCATCTCATGTCAAGAATAATCCACTGCATCTTGACACTTATTAACCTCCCCTCAATTAATGCTTCAGGGGTTAAGCATTCCAATACTGGTAGTTAGATATTGAAATCTGCCAACATCAAATGCTTTTGTGAGCAAGTCTGCAACATTATGATCTGTATAAATCTTAATCACTTAAACCTGTAAAGTATATTGTGGATTACCCTGCACTCAAAATAAGAGAATTAGTTTCTCTTGGGGACCCAAGCCATTACTGACTTGAGTTTGCCTTGTAGATCAACATAGTCAAATCTTTTAAGCATGTAGGATCCAATGTCTTTGGAGTTATGGTCAATAACATTTCTTGTTGGTCTCTAAATCCAGCATGCTGAGGACTTAACAGCATTTTCCCCATTTTCTTCAGCAGCACTAACTACTGCTTTTGACCCAGCAGTGGTTACATTGTTAACCCTAGCAGTATTAACCTTTTCATTAAAATTATTGGTTTTAGCTGCTGGTTTTTGGTTAAAAGGCCTTCTTATTGGTGAATGTGCTTTAAAATAAGAATATGTTGTGGGTAATGCATCCTTCACTTTTGGTTTAGGGGCAACAGTATTAACATGCCTGTCAGTACTAATCGATGTTGCTACTCTTTGAGAGCTTTGCTTAGCAGCATTAACTGGCACTTGTCCTGACTTTGTTGCAACTGCTGTTGGAACAAAATTCCTTTTAGGATGTGGGTGAGTCAATTTATTTTGGTGGTTCACTCTGTGAGCATTGTTCCATACTGGTCTTATTTCCCTTTGACCAGTAGCCCTTCCCTTATTATTCAACACTGGTTTTTTTTACCATTTTATTGTCATGAAAATCACAGTCTTTGATTAAATGGTTGAAACTTCCACATACAAAACAAGCTTTCTTTATAAACTCAAAGCCATTCCCTAGTTTCTGAGTCATCATCTCATTCCAGTTTCTTTTATTATCCTTTGGTCTTTGACTTTTCCTATGATACTCTACTTTCCTATGTGTGTTTTCCTTATTAACAGATTTCACATTCTCACTAGATTTGACAAAATTAATTTATGTAAACTTTGGTTTTGTCTGATCAGATTTAGGTCTAAACACACTATCATTATCACTATCAATGTCCTATTATTCAATGATAGGAGCACTAGGCCTAACAGTTTTAGGCTTTTCTACAATATCCTTACTAGTCTTAGATATACTAGTTTTAGTTTCAGGCACACTAGTGGTGGTCTTTCTCATTGCAGACTAAAAAACAGATTCATCTAACCTAGCAAAAGATAAGTCAGGTATTGGGGGCATGTAGTTCCCAGTGTAGGGAGGGGGAACAACATGAAACCCTTTACCTGTTTTGAATCTATCATTTACTGGACTATCATCCACATCACTTTCTCTACTGTTAAACACACTATGAACCACTTCACTCTCATTCATATGAATATTATTTAATTCACTCTCATTCATTTTACTATCATAACCAAGACCAGTTTTGTCTTTAGCATTTATTTGACTATTAATCAGTTTAGTTAGATTCTTTGATGATTCTTTAAATTTTTTTAGTTTAGGTTTTAAATCATCTTTCTCTTTTAAAGATTCTTCTAACTGATTTTTAAGCTCTTTGATAGAAATATATTTCACTTGGACATCATACTTTAAAAATGCAATATTTTCTTCATAAACAGCTTCATTCTTTTCATGAACAACTATCCTAGCTTCTAATGATTCTAATCCCATTTGATAACCTATTATTTATAGATTAGATTTATTAAGAGCTTCACGTTGTTGATCATACTGTTTTTGAAGAGCTTCATATGATTTTAAACAATCTTTATAGCAAGTATGTACCTCAGAGTCTGAACTTGATGAACCTTGAGATGTATAGGCTATTAGAGCAAAGTTTGTGATGCCTTTTTCAGCCTGAAAGCTCCAATCATAACCACCTATCCCATCTTGAACAAACAAGGCATTAGTAGTAGATGTGTCTACTGGTGCATTCCTTCTTGGATCATCTCTATTTCTATTCTCCTGATTCCTTGGTGCCTTGCATTCTCTGGAAAAATGACCTATCCTATAGAAGTTGTAACATTCAAGCTTTGTCCTGTCAAAGCCAACAGTCTCTTTGCCATTTAAATCCAGCTTCCTTTCTATTTTTTTTATGAACCTCTTAACTCTCATGGTAAGCATTGCTACTTGCAATTTGAGATCTATTTCTTCAAGATCATCAGCATTAATCTGTTCCAAATCTTCATTGTCTAAATGTGGGGCATTGGATTGGTTAGCAAAGAAAGAAAGCATAACATCATCAACATATGATGCAGTAGAAGCTTGATCCTTAGAACTAGCAGCAGAAACACTATAAGCAGTATTAACTATTTCATTAGTGCTGCTGGAGTTATTAGAGGAAACAAAGGCCACATTCTGAGAATTTGAGCTTGAACTTGTTTGGCCTTTGATCTCAGATTCATACACCTTCAGATTATTATATAAATCATCCATGCTCAATGTGTCTAGATCAGAAATGTTTCTCATGATTAAAGCAATATTGTTCCAAGCTGATGATAGACTTCTTAACAACTTCAGATTTGCATCCTCCTGAGAGATAACTTCACCATGGATTTCAAGTTGACTGTTGAGTTTTTGAAACCTATCATAGGTTTTATCCAGTCCTTCTTGACTTGATGCAGCAAAGCTTTCATAATTCTGCTTGAGAATTGTCTTCTGCATATTCTTTTATTCCTTGTTGCCTCCAAACCTATTCTTGATAGCTTTTCATAGGGACTTTGCATCCTTACAGGCATGAAACTTCAGTAGGTGCTCATCAGGAATGGCTAGCATAAGAGTGCCTTTTGTTTTTAGTTCATTTTTCCTTGCTAGCTTTTGTTCAACAGTTTTAGGAGGAATAGGACCTTCAGCACCAGCATTAGCTGATGAAATTGGTGAAACTGAATCACCATTTACTATTCCTCCAAAAGGGCATGATTAGTGAAAGTAAGGTATTGTTCCATCCTCATGCTCCATAGATCATACTCCCCAGTTTTGAGTACTAAAAGTTTTAGTGCAGACACCGTTTGGGTAGTTTCTGATTGTGACTCTATCTTTTCTTTGACTAATAGATCTTGAGTAGAGTTAGAGTTCTTCTTATTCAAAGTTTCTCAACAAGCTCTGATACCAATTGTTGATCCCTTTTGAACAAATATTACTTAGCTTGTTAAAGCTTAGTTATGTTGGATAGATCCAAGACAACTATAATAGAAACTAAGATTGTGAATACTACAAACTATGTGGAAACTAGTTTGTAATACTAAGAAGAACAATGAAACAGTAAAACAAGATCTTGCTAAACTTTCAATATATTGAACACAATCAAAGTTACAGAATAACCTTGTAACTATGAATACTAACTATGAGAAATGATTTCTAGATCTATATA